>CALNVZ010002202.1:40774-89030 GCA_940671915.1 Paracentrotus lividus | reverse complement strand
TTACCAAAGCCCCCTCGGTGCTATCCCATGAAACGCTTTTGAGGTGTATAGGGTTGCTATTGGTCTTAAATTTAGGTTTAAAAACAATGGTTTCTTGTAAGTGAGGGGTTGAATTAAAAAGTGTGAAAAAGTGTCAATTGTTATTATTTCTTCATTAGAAATAACCGTAGCAGTAGTGGATCCAGGATTTTGAAATACGAGTGGGGCATCCCGTAAATTTGAGGGTAAAAATAGGTGCAGGCGAATTTTTTCCAATATTAATATGTACAGTCAATCATTTTTTTTTTTAATCATAGAAGGGGAGCGGGTCTCCTGCGCCCCGTCTGGATCCGCCACTGCCAGGTTCCCGGAGAATTGAGAGGGGACAATCAAATTCAAGAAATTTAAGCTGGAGCAAAAAAAAGATCAATAATAATAATAATAATAAAATAAATAAATAAACAATAATATTAATAATAAAAAATAATAATATCCAAGCTTAATGAACAACAGTGTAAATTCTGCTGGTGTTCTTTTGAACTTCTTTTTTTTTAAAGGTAATAAATTGCTCCAAAATGATAAATATAACATAAAATGAAGAGCTTGATTCCAAAAGGCGCTAAATCCACTTTTGACCAAAATGGATTTTATAGGTTAATTAAGTGCATCTTAGGCATGGGAATCAAATGCAGTATATTGGATAAAAAAATATTTTTTGGAAGTTTGAAAAAAATTGGTCACAAATATGAGTTTTATTCCAAAAGGAGCTAAATCCAAAACGGTTTTATTCCAAAAGGCGCTAAATCCACTATGGTCATTTAGGATTTGTTTATTTAACCACTTTACCTAACAAAATACAATTAGATCTTTTAGCAAATGTTGTGGCTACCAGCCTCCATCATCCGTGCAAAATTTTTAGATTATTAGAATAGTTTTCATAATTTTATGAATATTTTTGGATTTAGCTCCTTTTGGAATAAAACATCGAAAATCCCGGTCTTGAAAAAGATAAGATATTAAAAAAAAAAAATATATATATATATATATTTTCAAAATTTAAACATCAGAAAAGTTGTATCTATACTCTGGTAGCAATATTTATGTGTTTCGTTTTGAATTTCATTTATTTATAGGCTTTAAATCTACAAAAATTGGCATCTGACGGAGGTTTTATTCCAAAAGGCGCTAAATCCATGGGAATTGAAATTATAAAAATTTCTTAAAAATTGAAATTGATAGCTAGATTTTTAAAAACGTGATTTAATTATTCGAATACGATAGCTTTATCATATATATCAAAATAAACTTACAATGGATAAGATAAAATGGTAAATTAAAAAACCTTGATTTACTCTAAAACACTAAAAGTGGATTTAGCGCCTTTTGGAATCAAACTCTTCAAATATAGATATACCAAATTTTTGTTAACATTTAAAAGTCTTTAGATACGTTTACACCTTGGTACTCACAGAAAATAATTAAATGTATATTTCAAGTAGAAAATGTTTATATTTCATTATACCGAATAGTTACTTTACTACAAGATGATATAAAGATTTTGCAATCTAATGTAACGTAAATGTCACGAGAGGTAAATAATTCACAGAAATTGACCTCTCGCAGACCGCTTTTTCGGTTAAAATATGAATAACAAAGTTTCAATTACTGTCAACTAAATTCGATAAACATATAGCCAAAGTTAATGTAATGGAGCTCAAGAAAATTTATTCTTCTTTTATTTGACGTATAACACATCTCATAATTTTCACGCATGACCGCGCAGTGTTCATTTTTACAAAAACGTTACATGACCATTTTTACCAAAAAGTAGCCATTTCCTGAATATGTCTGCCTACTGTACGACGTGTGCTATAGCATATGTGAAAGCTACAAACAAATAAAGTTATTTTGATTTAGAAATTTTTAAGAACATAATAAACAAGGTGCTATGATTCGTCAGGTCACTCTGATGGCACACATGACCGGCAATATGTAACACACATATATCTTAGCAACGGTTGCTATGTAACTTATTCTCCCTAGCAACAGGCTATTTAGATCTTGTTATTTCGGAATAGATTTTAATTAACAGTCTCTGAGCATCAGAATAGTATTCCATTGGGCATTTCACTCCACTGCATTATAGTTTAGGCTGGTAACGGTTGCTAAGCAACTCATTTTTAATGTCAATTGGGCATAGCAACTCGATATATTTTTAAACTGACTACAACAAAGAATTGAACCAAAGTTACATAACTGTGTTAATTTGACCTCCATGACTTTTGAAAATTATATTCATGTAACCATGGGTCTTGTGAATAAACACAAACACAAGCTCACACACACCCACAAACACCCACTCCCTCACACCCTCTCACATTCGCACACACCCTCAATAACGCACCCACATACACACACACACTCATATTTTATATGGTCCCCCGTGACTTTTTAAAATTATGTTCATGCAACGATTGGTCTGGTGAATAAACAAAAGAACAATCACACACACACACACACACTCACACACACTCACACCCTCTCACACTCAACTTTTACAAACAATCCTCCCCCCCCCACACACACACACACACACACACACATTTTATGAGGTCACCCATATCCCCTTCCCCCTGTCTTGGTACGGAAAAGTGTTTAGATTATTTTGTTCTGCTCGTGAGTTAGTGGTATTTAAACATCAGTGCTCTTGTGAACTACAACATTAAGCGCCTTGTAAATGTTCATATTTCTTACAAGCACTTTCGTCCGAAATGTGATCGCGATTAAAAATCTACACATTAAATCAATTGACTAATAGTTTCCCCGGTGAGGTATCGTTTAAATTGAATGGGCATTAACCGGAAAATCTATATTAAAATTCCTACCATTTCTAGGGATGGCATCACTTTGTCATCATTGATATACTATGTACCTATGTCCACTAACGAAATTTCCCAACTAGGATTTCTGCCCCTTCAGTCAATAGTTGTGCTTAGTAATGACATGTACAAGAGCGAGTCGGTGAAGGGCGCAGAGAACATCCGACAATTAGGCGTCAGTGACAAACTTGGTTTGGGTGAAACAAAGAGGCTAAACGATTGGAAACAGTTTCTTACGATAATGACAACAAGGTGCAATTCGTAAGACTTCTCTGATGAGTTTGAAGCAGTTGTACCTCGGCAGAAACTCTGATTGCGACAAATTTGTCTTTCAACTAACTCCTGATGGAAAAGAGAACTTGTGTCGAACTAGATGTGTTGCATTCTACATGAATAAACTTACTCCCGTGCAGTATTGTACATCTACACGCTAAGAGGCGCAGATTAAAGTTTGTTAGGGTGAGGATCCCTGATCCTGACATATTCTTCATCCTCCTTCATTATACTACGTCTTAGAAGGGACAAACAACATGATCTACCAGACCAGTAAAGACAACAGAAGGTGTTGTATTGATGTTACCACACTAGCCATGTCCCTTGTACACCTTGTAACAGGTCTGCCTTATTAGTATTGAAGGCATTTACAGGCTGTAATAGCACAAGATCATTAAAGGGAAATTTAAATGTCCGAGGAATCAAGATCATACAGGGTTATTCAAGGTGTATATCAACGTGATGGAGGAGCTTGGGCAGTTGACTATGAAACGATAGATGTAATCAACAGATTGTATGGGAACAAGAATATCGTGAAGCTGAATAATGGAGTGGTGGACAATTATTACAGAGGAAAGAAAATACTTTGCTTTGGCAACACGACCTTAATGCAGAAGCGTCCTAAAACAACATGTGCGTCACTGTTAACTTTTTAGGCAAAAATCTGGAAGCTTGCACAAATGTACCTGCATTAGAACTCTCTAGACAAAATGGATGGACTGGGCTTGGCAATAGAAACAAGATCTTAAAGCCGAAATGGGGGGTAAGATTGTAATGCTTGAGAAAATTTGTGGACATACTTCAAGAAATTGTCAATACATATGATGCAGAGTCCGACCCTGATAGTGTACTCCCTGAAAGTGATCTCAAAGAAAGAACTGGCTTAGAAAGTGACTGTGAAAATCAGAATGACTTTAAAAAATTTAACATAGACAGCAGAGCACTGCAAAAGCATGCACTACCCTTTTCCAAGTTCAAGTTTCAAGTTTATTTATTCAAAACCAAAATCATCACAATATAATCACATTAATATACATATATAAATACATAGTGAGTACAATAACACATCAGTTAGATTACAACGTATATGATTTGGTTTTAGGACCCCTTTAGAAGCTAGGCTTGTGAGTGGGGCCCCGTAGTGAATAATAAAATGATATACATGCGATACTAAACTACAGAATAGATCAAAAGTACATGAATATGAAACATGGTAAAGTTAACATAGTGTAACGTATGTACATCGTATCAGAGACATATATAATCAATATTTGCATAAACATGTACAATGTAGCTAAAGAAAGAAAGTATAAAAGGTCAAAAATGCTAAACTAGCTAGAAACTATTTACAAACAGACACAGTTAAATGCACACACCCAACAAATACGCACTCTCGCACACAACACACATACACACATTTCACATCGATGAGTAGGTCCTCAGTATAAATGTAAGACAGTATTAGAATACAAATTGAAAGAAAATATTCATAACCTTTCAAGAAAGTAAGTTTTGGATAACCTTTTAAACATAGAAAGAGTTGTACTATTTTTTTTATATCAACAGGCAATGTGTTCCATTCTTTAATGCAGGATATATGAAAGGAGGTCAGAGTGACATTTGTTCTAGCAAAAGGTTGATGAAGAAGACCCCTTTGACGGGTATTATAATTATGGATTTGCGAATTCTGAAGGAATACATTTTTTAAGGTACACTCATGAGGAATTGATTGCAGTTTGAACAAAAACAATACACAATTGAATGACACAAGCTCACTTAGTGGCAACATTTTAAGACGAAGGAATAATGGACAACTTGGATGTATATAATTAGAATTAGTTATAAGTCGAATTGCCTTCTTCTGCAATACTCTCAACTTATCAAGATAAGACTTGAAAGTGTTTCCCCACGCAACATTACAATATGTCAAGTAAGGTAGAATAATACTATTGTAAATTGTTATCAATATCATTTCAGGTAAAATAAATTTTAACCTGTAAATAACACCTACACTGCGAGACACCTTTGTGCAAACAGTATCTAAATGATTTTTCCAGGATAAGTGCTCATCTATATTTAACCCAAGGAACACAAAATTTGAACTAGGTTCAACATCATGGCCCCCTACTTGAAGAAAAATTACTTGATCTGGAAGCTTTTTACCCTTAAAACGGAAAATTACGCACTTAGTTTTCTGGAGATTAAGCAATAACTTATTACAACAAAACCATGCATACGGTTTCTTAATTTCTTGATTTGCCACTAGTAACAAGTTTTCTACTTTCTTATCAGCCAGCAGCAGACTCGTATCATCAGCAAAAAGGGAATACGAAAATAATGTTGATGAATGTATTATATCATTTATATAGATAAAAAATAACAGGGGACTAAGAACAGAACCCTGAGGTACACCATACTTAATAGAAGCGTGTTTAGATCTAGATCTATCTATCACAACAAATTGGGTCCTGTCACACAAATAGCTTTGAAACCATGACAGTGCTACCCCTCGAATCCCATAATGTTCCAGTTTCTTGAGCAGGATGGCGTGGTCAATGGTATCAAATGCCTTTGACAGGTCTAAAAATATTCCCAGGCAATATTTGTTTCCATCAATAGCTTTTATTATATTACTCAATAAGTTAAACACACCCATTTGTGTGGAGAAGTGCCTACGAAATCCACACTGTTGAGGAATCAAGATACTCTTTTTCGATAGAAACTCATTTAATCGTTTATAAATTATTTTTTCAAGAATCTTTGAAAAATTGGTAACAATGCTATCGGTCTATAATTTATGACATTTTTACGATCAGATTTTTTATACACCGGCACCACTTTAGCTACATTTAGTTTATCAGGAACAACCCCTTGAGATAAAGACATATTAATGATTTTACATAAAGGATCAACAAAAAGGTGAATGCTCTCCTTTATAATTCGAGGTGAAATATCATCAGAACCACTCGATTTAGAAGGTTTTAAAGATGATACAATATTAAGGATCTCAGATTTTGTAGCAGGATTTAAAAACAAAGAAGATTTATCTTCACATCGTTTCATATAATCATGATGAGATTGTGGTACTTGAGGAATTTCTGTAGATATTTTCTGGGGCAAACCAATAAAATATTTGTTAAAGCTTTCAGCCTTATCCTTGGCGGATGATAGAAGCACACCATTAAAGTTCATTTCTTGTGGAATAGAATGCCTATTTGACCGTCCTAGCAATTCATTGATGTGAGACCAAGTCTTCCTAATATCACCCTTAACATCATTGAACAAATTATTGTAATAATCTTTCTTGACTGAACGAAGGGTATTAATCAACACATTCTTATAATCAACGTACTTCTTTTTATTTTCAGCTGTTGGTCTTTTGAAATAGTTACTATAAAGTTTATGTTTACGATTTATTGATTTTAATAAACCTTGAGTTACCCAGGGCTTCTTACTTTTTTTCCTTGTAGTTACCTCAGCTAATGGAAAACATAAATTGTAGAGGTCAAGAAACATTTGTAGAAAAATTTCGTAGAAACTATTAACGCCCTCCGATGAGGGCAGAACCTGCCAATCAATTTCAGCTAAGTGTTGTTTGAACCTTGAGATTCTTACATCATTTATTAGCCGTTTCATGACTTTTCCATCTCTCTTAACAGAAGTTACTACATAACCTTTCTTTACACAAAATATGGGCATATGATCTGAAATATCTGAATAAATTACACCAGAGCAAAACTCATTTTCCATGTGCCTATGGTCAATCTTCAGGTCGGTTCTTTTGACAATTACATAAAAAGAGATATGAACATGATGAACCTTAACTATACCCGATGCAAATTACGGACCAATCAAAAACTGAAATGTAAATGATTTTTTTTTGTTCAATATCTTGATCGGTTGATCACCCATTGCAAGATCTGTTGTCTCAAAATAATTAGTTTGTTATGACTGTTTTCTTTTTCCTTTTTCAAGAGGTTTGGGAAAGAGAAGGAGGCAGAGATGTGAAAAGGGGTAACTGAATTATGACTGAGAATATTTGGGAAACAGGAGAAACGATTAAAGATCAGAAGATGCGGTCGAGCCCTGGGCCGGTTTCAAAAAGCCCTGTAGATTGACCATGGGGACATGGAAAAGGGTAGTACCATAAAGGAATGAACTTAAAAATTCAGTTTGAGGCATTTTCACATTTTTGTTATATAGCAAAGTCGATGTCAGTGACATTTGTCATTAGCCAATAGGGAGCATTTCTAAGCGGGTTTCATCAATTTATAAAAGCTCTTCAAATAAAAATAAATATTAATAATAATAATAACAATAAAATAAATCATCATTAGCAGATAACAGTGACAGATCGCTCAAATGTGAAAGAACACTGATTGTATTCAAACTAGGACATTCCTTTGGAAAGGGGTGTGAAATCAATGATGACAAAGTGATGCCATCCCTAGAAATTGTAGGAATTTTGATATAGGTTTCCCGGTATATTTTAAACTCTTTCCAATCGAATCGGTTAATGCCCATTCAATTTAAACGATACCTCACCAGGGGGAGCTACCAGTCAATTGATTGTAAGAAATGTCAACATTTACAAGGCGCTTGATGTTGTAGTTCACAAGAGCACTGATGGTTGGGCTAACGTAGTTTGAATACCTCTAACTCATGAGCAGAATAAAATAATCTAAACATTTTTCCGTGCCAAGACAGGGGGAAGGGGATATGGGTGACCTCATAAAATATGTGTGTGTGTGTGGGTGGGTGGATTGTTTGTAAAAGTTGAGTGTTAGAGGGTGTGAGTGTGTGTGTGTGTATGTGCTTGTTCTTTTGTTCATTCACCAGACCAATGGTTGCATGAATATAATTTTCAAAAGTCATGGGGGACCGTGTAAAATATGAGTGTGTGTATGTGGGTGTTTTATTGAGGGTGTGTGCGAGTGTGAGAGGGTGTGAGGGCTTGGGTGATTGTGGGTGTGTGTGAGCTTGTGCTTGTGTTTATTCACAAAACCTATGGTAACATGGATATAATTTTCAAAAGTCATGGAGATCAAATTAATACAGTTATGTATGTAACTTTGGTTCAATTCTTTTTGTTGTAGTCAGATAGAAGATAACGAGTTGCTATACCCAATTGATATTAAAAATGTGTTGCTAACCAACCGTTACCAGCTTAAACTATAGTGCAGTGGAGTGAACTGCCCAATGGAATACTATTCTGATGCTCAGAAACTGTTAATTAAAATCTATTCCGAAATAACAAGATCTAAATAGCCTGTTGTTAGGGAGAATAAGTTACATAGCAACCGTTGCTAAGATATATCTGTGTTACATATTGCCAGCCATGTGTGCCATCAGAGTGACCTGACGAATCATAGCACCTTGTTTATTATGTTCTTAAAAATTTCTAAATCAAAATAACTTTATTTGTTTGTAGCTTTCACATATGCCATAGCACACGTCGTACAGTAGGCAGACATATTCAGGAAATGGCTACTTTTCGGTAAAAATGGTCATGTAACGTTTTTGTAAAAATGAACACTGCGCGGTCATGCATGAACATTATGAGATGTGTCATACGTCAAATAAAAGAAGAATAAATTATTCTGAGCTCTATTACATTAACTTTGGCTATATGTTCATCAGATCTAGTTGACAGTAATTGAAACTTTGTTATTCATATTTTACCGAAAAAGCGTTCTGCCAGAGGTCAATTTCTGTGACCTTTCGACCTCTCGTGACATTTCCGTTACATTATATTGCAAAATCTTTATATCATCTTGTAGCCCTATTCAAGGCCAACATTTTGAGGGGTCACTTGCTTCATAAAAATGATATTTTGAAAAGTTATACATGTTTTTCTTGTACATACCCTTAATATAAACCATTTCAGTGAGGAACATGGGCGTGGTAAAAAAACTCCATGGGGGGGTCCCTCGGGAATGAGTTTTTTTTTCTGTTAAACTCAATTTTCCGATTCACCAGAACCATAGCTACATGATGATACCATGAACATGAGTCGCAGGGGGGGGGGTGCAGGGTTTCGACCCTAGCCCATGTACTACTGTGCCCCCTGCCTACTTGACTCATAATTGCAGTAATGCAGGTTAATTACAATAATGGCCACTGGCGTAAATCCATTCCCGCTTTCTATCCATCAGGGGGGGGATGGCGCTTTGTATTATTATGTAACATCCCCCCTGATGAAAAGCATTCTTTACGGATTTACGCCAGTAATAATGGCGAACCTGTTCAAAGAAAAATATGATAAAGGGGTCTCCTAAGTCTATGTCTAACTTTTCTCTCCCCTCATTAAATGTGGCTAGTATTACCCAACCAAAAGGAGTCATTTGTCAGTCAATAAATGCATACTCACAGAATCATGCCTAACCCAAATTCGATCACATCCTGCACATGGTGGTGTGTCCAGTTCATGCATTAAATACGGTATTGCATGCTTAAAAGGCACTTTAAAATAATAATAATAATGATTTTAGCTTTGCAGCCGATTCATCTGGGCCGAATTTCCAAACCCTTATAGCAGAATGATTGAATAGTTGATTGTATAATACAATATCACATTATTAGCACATAAGTCTATGAAGTGAAGTGCTCCAGGCTAATATTATTATATTTAAAGAAAAGATCAACAGTAATAGTGGCATAATAATTATAATGGCTACTTCTATAGTGCACAGGTCCGCCTTTCAGCGCTCATGGCGCTTAAATTAGAAAATATACTCTTTTTTCCTCAGACTTTTAAGTATAGTGCTAATTAGTGTTTGTCTGAGGTAAGCCTACATCTACACATGATACGTAGGCCCTAAAGCAAATGATACAACAGGACTGAAGTATAAATGTAAAAAAAAGCTCATTATGTTCGTTGTAGAAAAAAAAAATATATATATACGGTACTTTTTATACCCATGTCGAGGCCTCGACTCGATGTTTCTATGTTCAGAATAAATATAAAAATAAAAACAAATAAATTTCAAAGTAAATTTCCAGTATTTTATACGGAAAAATACACGATATAAAAGTACAGTATACTAGAATGTCTAACTGCCAACCCAAAGTTGGCCCTGTTTGTAGATCACTCCAACATGTTGACTGATAAATCCATCATAATGATAATATTAGGTTATTAGATTTACTCTTATAACATAAATTTTATAGTCCAAAATCTGTTTGATCACAGCCTGTAAGAAAAACTTCTATAGTCAGGTACATGTACTGGGGGAGGGGGCAGGGCCAATCTAATCTAGGCAGCCCTATGGCCGTTTTTGCGTTTTTGTACACGTTTAATGACAAAAGTGGGGGCTGCAGCCCCCAGCCCCATCCCCGGTTCCTCGGCCCCTGGTGTACGTTGTTTTCTGTATAAATAGGCAAACAAATTATTTATAACTTTGTTAAACTCAGATGTTTTTTTATTTTTTTATTTTATTCATTTGATGTGAAACATCTGTACTGTCTTGTTTATTGTTTACCCACATTAACTTTGTTTGTCCATTGTATGCTTACTGTTCATCTTACTTTTATATATTAAATGTAGGCCTACTGTTCATGTGTTTGGATAATCATGTGCAGTGCCTTTATGTATATCATCAGTGCACTGTCTACTCACTGGGAAGGCAAGCTTTAGGAAAATAAAACCCAACAAACGTTTCTGTGACTGCAGTCATCATGGAAGCCCTTTTTCCATGCGCCAAATAACAACCGATATATTGCACAAGCACAATTTCATTAATTTGAATAAAAACAAAATTATAATATTAACATCTGCCGCCCCAAATTTTGGTCCCGTGTTCATGACCCCCCCCCCCCCACCCCCCTCCTCCTTCACAACAGATTGGTCGAAAAGTCCATTCTTTATTAAATTATATGGAAACTTGCATATTCACGGAATAATGCAATACACATGCGCACACTGTAAATTTAGGGTATTACACGTGTATGTATGGGTTTTCCACATAAATGGGGCAAAAACGTCGTTTCCCGTAAATTACAGTCGTAAATTTATAGCGTTATATCTTTTTATTGGAAAAGGGTATTACTTTTTCTTTTTCACATAATTTGATTTGATTTGATTTTATTCGTCGTGTGAAACATTTATGATAGAAAAGAAAGAAACACCGACAAGGATAGCCCATGAAAGCCGAAAAGGCTTATTTACAATGGGGTCCTTTCTAGTGAAACGTAGGATATAAATATAATGACATAATGAGAACAAAGTATAATAACTAAATTATTACATACATATAACAACAGATAATAATACAAAGAGATGAACGAATCCACCAACAAAATTTTGCTAAATATTAATACATTCAAGCAAATTATAGTTTAACATAATTGTACCCTTGTCCATGCATTGAGGCACATTTCCGAGAAGTTCCGCGCTTCAGGTTTTGACATGATTATTACACGAGGTAAAACAATAAATAAATTTAGATAAAAATAATTTTTTTTGAAAAAAAAAATGAGAATAATCAAGTTTAACACGTAAAATTTTACCTTTGTGGAATTTGATTCTTATTATAAATAGGACTAAATTGTAGGAAATTTTATTATCTTTAATTTGATACCCAACTCAATGAATTTGGAACTTGACTTTTTTGTTAAGAATACTATTTTTTTTTGTAAAAGGGGCGGTTATTTTGGACGCCCCACCTGTAGGGACCCTCCTGCAGCTGATCTGAAGAGTAGTCTGCCCTAGCGATGTTGGTTAGGGTCCATACAACCATCCTAGATAGGACTACTTTTTATATCTCGACATGTCAGCTCCTTCTAAATTATGGGGTTTTGCTCCCTGGGTAATAATGATAAAACGAAACAAAACAGAGCAACGTATTCAGATCTGTAATTTCTAATTTTTTATTCCACACTTTCGATAGTCGATGGTAGGATATTAACAGTGACAGGGTTAACCTATGGAACGCTAATACCCCCCCCCCCCCCCCCGTCCAGGATGCAGGTCCCATTACTCACCACATGCTAATTCATCCTCGTAATTGTCACAGTTGTAACGACCATCGCAAACCAGAGTCACCGATATGTGCATGTTTGAGCCCGAGCAAGGAAACATATCTAATTCCAGAAGAAAGAATGAAACTCAGTTTCTACTTCACTCCTCCTTATTTCACTGGTAATTAATAATTTGATAAGTTTGGCACTCATTTGCCCCTTTCTCCTCCCGTCCCAGAATTACTGTTATATTTCACTAACTAATATTCTTCACTCAACCTGTTGAAGAAGTTTCCTTCACTTTTTAATTAGTTCCTATACATAATAAAATATAATATTTTAGCAAGGCCAGGTATGATGTGCTTGATATTCAAGGAATAACGTGTGTGTTTTATTCCCATAAATCTTATTGACTTATCATTATATCTTTTGTTATGTTACCTCATCACTATATTTTAAGTCATCGGACAGACTACTTTGTATATGTTATATTTTCATTATACAAGTTTATAACAGCATATAAAATAAAAGATACATTTTGCTCACTTAGAAGGTCGATAGCCACGATCTTGATATCCAAGTCAAGAAAACTACATTCTTGTCGGCTAGCTATCACAGCTACCCACATCTCATTCGTCTCAACGTAGACATCATCATGATATGAGTAGCTGTTATCACTGAGGGTTGTGACAATGGACTGCGTATTGGATGGATCAGGTCCAGTACCAATTTGAACTTTGTCGTAGTAGTGGAGATTCAAATCTCGGAACAGGACTAGAAATCCGTTTGTTGAGTTTGTTTGAATCCGTGATATATCGAAGGATCGTAGCCTGCAGGCAGCATATGGTACCGTGAGGGAGTATGACTGACCATCTTGCAAATACAATGGTGAATAATCTGTGAAAAGAAATATTTTCAAACTTAAATGGATTTACGCCGTTGGAATATTATAAAGACAAGAAATTTATTCATTGGTCTCTAACGAAAGAAACACATGCAACTAATGTGTGGTAAATTAAAACCAGACAGCTATGATTAAAAACAAATAAATAAATAAAAACAAAAATCATAGGCTGCCCGGACGGAATTCAAACCCACAACCTCTCGATTACTAGACCAGTTTCATAACCACTAGACCACCAAAGTGGTCTTTAAGAAAAGTTTTCTATAACTTGTGCGCTCTATAAGAAGCCACCATTATTATTTATTATTATTATTAACACGTGTAAGTTCAGCTTCTACGCCTCTTGACGCATAACTGGGGAATGGACACAGGAAAAATACTATTGACCTCTAAAGACTTGGTGATAAAAAAAAATAAAATAAAGAAAAAAATACAGACATATCTCAGTTAGAAATTTTAATTATGACTATGGGATATTCGATTCAAAATTTCGAGATTATTGACAAAATTCTAAAACAGTACCCCAAAAAAGCAAAACTAATATGAAGGCCTAGGAAATTTCCACCATGCAACAGATTGTTTGCCCAAGGAACAAAAAATATTGCCCCCTCCTCAGAGATGCTCCTGGAAAAGTGTTTATTACTCACCACATGCTAATTCATCCTCGTAATTATCACAGTTGTAACGTCCATCGCAAACCAAAGTCACAGATATGTTCATGTTTGAGTCCCAGCAAAGGAAGACATCTATACCGAGAGAGAGAATTAAAATCATTTTTATAACTAGTTTATGTGTACTTCAATATAATTCATGATCAATAATGACACAGATTATTCAATTTTGATAATAGCTTTAAATAAAGCCCCGAAAGAAAAAATAATGTACTGAAATTATAAACGTTTTGAGAACGAAGATTTTTGTCGAGATCTGTCAAAGGTATGGGTAGCACCAACCACATTAATCTAAAATGTTTATTCATACGCCCCCCCCCCCAAAAAAAAATAAATAAATAAATAAATAAATAAAAAAATAATAATAATAAATAAAAAAAAAAAAATAATAATAATAAATAAATAAATAAAAATAAATAAATAAATAATAAATAAATAAATAAATAAATAAATAAATAAATAAATAAATAAAAAATTAAAAAAAAAAAAATAATAATAATAATTATAATAATAATAATAATAATACATAAATAATAGTTATTTTAAAAACAAAATGAAAAATAAAATTAAAAAAATTTAAAATGGCAGAACAAACCATCACATTTGGTTCATTTGACGCAAATTATAAAATGCTTTTTGAAGAAGTCAAGCTATTGAACATTTTCTAGCTGCACAAGTTATCTAAACAGAAAACAAAACGAAATTTCCCCCTACTTCAGATGTCAATAATTATTGAACCAGGAGGAATTTAAAAAAAAAATTGTATGTCCATGAAGAGAATTTAATTAGCCACAATAGGAGCGAATTTTAGTAGAAATCATCAAGTCATGCTTCAGTGAGCAATGGTTAAATGCAAAAAACATAATTTTTTGAAGTTCACAAGCCTTAAATGGCCACTTTGATTCAATGATAACGGACCCATTTATCAGAGTTTAAACATTTTACACGTCATAATGTATGCACAACGTGTTTCTCAAAGGCGGAAACGAAATTTGCGTCAAAAGTTTCGTGACATAACTCACAGTAGAATTAACAATAATCATCAATGAAACTTTAATATTATCTCATAATCAATTGCGTAAATTAGCGATTTCGCTGCATGTTGTCTCTTCTCGGATGTTTTATCTTTCGATTGGTTCCTTTATTTAACAAAAAAAATAAAAAAATAAATAAATAGTTTTTGTCTGTTTATTAGGGACCTAATCTTCTCAAATTCCCTGTATATAAGATAGATAAGATAAGATAAGATAAGATTTATTGACTCTATCGACCCCCTCTCGGGGTGGGAGAGTGCAAACGATTAAACATATTTACAAATGATATACATACATAATAAATGCGATCAGTAAATACAAAATATAATGTACATGTACATTATGATTAACAACATGAATCATAAAGTTTAGATATTAAGCAAACAACTAATACAATACTTTCGATATATGTTTTTTTTTCTGACTTACTTTTGTTTTGTAAGTTTTGTAAATTTTGTTTGTAAGTTTGTTGAAAAGAACATTTTACAAGACCAGCCTGTCTGGCTGTTTTATTAATCTACCACTACGTGTACGAACAGTTATTTCTGTATTATTTTTGTGACTAGTCATATCATCCTTGTTGTTTGTCTTTGGAGAACGAGCAAATTGCAGCATGATGGTCTGGGCGAATTTCGCTATCTGTTTAAGTTGGCAAGTTTTAAAAGAATTAAACAACTTAGATATTTTAAGTCCACTTGACTTTATTTTATTAACATTTTCTGTTATATACAATTGCCTCTTCTGTTGGAAGAAAGGACTTTCAAAAAGGTCATGAAATTCATATAGAAGCGATATTAAAAGAGGTTTGAAACCTAATTATTTAACATTCTTCTTTTTTTTTTCTCTCTCTCTCTGTTATTCTACCTTCTCCCCCCCCCCTTCTTACTCTCTCTCTCTTTTAATCTCATTATTTTTGTTTCCTTCTTCTTTTTATTTTATTTTATTTATTTATTTTTTTTTGGGGGGGGGTGGGGGTGGGGGAGGGTGTTTGCCCCCTGGATCAACGTCTGTTGCCATGTAGCCCTCTTCAGCCTTTGTCTTTGTACCTACCACTTTGCTGTTGGGTTAAGACTTTGAAGCCATATAATTAGCAGAAATAGGAAAGGTGCTCTATTAGCGAAGGTTTAAAAAAACCCACACTCATTGACCAGAGAGATACACTGTCCGTCATAAAGGTGGAATATTTTTTGCCGCAATAGCGGCACATTTCGTTCCCGCTATAATTTCTTGAATATGTTTGTCCCTGTTTTTACTTGTCTGGGCCCTGGCTATATCTTGAACATTCTCCCAACATTTCATGTGGAAATTTTTCCTAAAATGTTTGTCAACCCCAATGATGCCCATTTTTGTCATTTTTTCCATTTTGGGGCCCCTTTTTGTTTTCCAGGCCGATCAAGCCCCCCTCAGTCCTACCCCCAGGAAACGCTACTGAGGTGTACTGTTTATATTGTTCTTTAAGTTAAATCTATATTTTTGGGGACAGCCTTAGGTCTCTTGTCTAGGGGAGGGCTTCAAGTAAAAAACGAGATTGGTGAAAATTCGGAATATTTCATTCCATCTTTATGCTGAAAAAAAAAATGAAAAACAACCTCTAAACCTTAAATATCATCATTTTCCCCTCAAATTTGTTTAGCCTTGATGACAAGGCTGTAAATAGACATTATTGATAATATTTTATTTTGATTTATATTTTGTTGAAATTTTACAATACAATTTAGGGAAGATAGAAATTTCCATGGTGTAAAAATGAATAACATGACGAACCAGTCCGTTTGAGGACAGTATACCCCTACTTGCAACTCTATTAGTTCTCTTCCCCCCTTTCACCTTCTGCACCATGAAAAAAATGGGGGGGGGGGCTATGGGGGGGGGCTTGAGCCCCAAGCCCCCCCCCCCCCGTTTTGATACTCATATATGCATCAGAAAATATGTAAACGGGCCCTTTTATTTTCATAGAACAAAAATTTGAAAATTCATGAAAGGACACAAATACACATAATAATCACACATGTTGAATATCTCTGATTCATCTCTGATTCCAACTGATATGATTTTTAATTATTTTTTTGTTTAATTTCACGAAAAATGGATAAAACCTTGGTCTGAACCCATGGTTTCTAAGGGCGGCAATAAAGGTCATAATTAATAACTCCATAAATTAACAAATTAAGTGAAAATATAAACTAAAGCTTAATGTCAATTTATGCAAAAATAAGGTTAATCGTAAAATTAAATATCATACATAAGTTATTCGTTATGGCCCAGATGACCGCCAATAGAAACCATGGTTTCGGACCACGTATTTTGCTGAATCTACCGTTGGGAATATGAGGGCCAGTTTACATATTTTCTGATGCATATAATGTGTATCCAAACAGGGGGCTTGGGGTGCAAGCGCCCCCTCCCCATTTTTTCATGGCGCAGAAGGCGCCGCTAAACAAACAAAAAAGGGGAAGGAGGGGTGGATGGTGCGGTCGAATGGATAAGTCGGCGGACTGACAATCACAAGGTACGCGGTTCGAATCCCGTCCATTCCACTAATGTCCTTTGGCAAGATATTAATCTGCAATTTGCCAGACTTGACCCAAGTAAGGTAAATGGGTACCGGTAGGAAGAAATTCCTCGAATGGGCTTAAAGCGCCCTTTATAAGGGCACCCATGGCTACAGCCAGTAATAATATTAGCTGCGCCACTGAATAGTTTACTAGATTAGCCGGCGCATTATAAATGCTTAATATTGATATTATTATTAAAATTATTATTAAAGGAAAGGAAGAAAAAAGGAAAAATAAGAAAGTGTGTGTGTGTGTGAGAGAGAGAGAGAGAGAGAGAGAGGCAGAGATAGAGAAAGGAGAAAGATAAATTTAAAAAGAAAGGGAAAGAGAAAGCCATTAAGATAAGATCAAGTAGAAAATAATTCGAAAAACTTGCGACACCAGGCGAGACTCACAATGGGCACCGCTTGATTCCAACATCAATTGCCGGTGGAAAGGGGGGGTAACTGTCCGGGGTAAATGTCGGGGCAATTGTCCAGGGGTAATTGTTCGGGGGTAATTGTCCGGTGGTAATTGTTCCGGGGGTAATTGTTCCTTCCGGGGTAATTTGTCTGGGGGTAGTTGTCCTGATACGAAATATAAAAGAGAAAGAGAAAGAGAAATTCATTAAGATAAGATCGAGTAGAAAATAATTCGAAAACCTGCGAGCGAGACTCACAATGGGCGCCACTTGATTCCAACATCAATGCCTGTGAGGGGGTAATTGTCCTCTGGTGGATTGTCCTCAAGGGGGTAATTGTCTGGGGGGTAATTTTCCGGGGTAATTGTCCTCGGGGGGTAATTGTCCAGGGGTAATTGTCCGGGGGGTAATTGTCCTGGGGTAATTGTCCTCAGGGGGTAATTGTCTGGGGGGGGTAATTGTCCGGGGGGTAATTGTCCGGGGGTAATTGTCCTCGAGGGGTAATTGTCCACAGGGGGTAATTGTCGTGGGGGGTAATTGGTCCGGGAGGTAATTGTCCGGGGGTAATTTGTCCGGGAGTAATTGTCGGGGGGTAATTGTCCGGGGGTAAATTGTCCTGCGGGGTAATTGTCCACAGCGGGGTAATGTCCCGGGAGGGATTGTTCCGGGGGGTATTTGTCCCGGGGGGAATTGTCCGGGGTAGTTGTCGGGGGTAATTGTCCTTGATACGCTAAAAAAACATCAGTTCCTTGACCTCGGTCCAAACAGTGGTCACCCAAGGTGACAGCTGGGGGCCAATATTGAGATATCAAGATGTCTGTATCGATACATTTTTATTAGTTTTTATTATTGTACTTTCCTTATTCCGAGGTCGATTTTCTTAGTTCGAAATTGAAAACGAATTAACATTTGATTTCTCAATATAATATGCCTTTGAAAACTTGAAAAAATATCAAATACAATCATTTAATTCCCATGGGCTGACAACAGGCAGAGCTACTCTTTCGTAATATCACAGCTGTTGTTTATCATTAACCCTGGCTCAACGCTCAGGCTAGCCAGCACAGTTGAAAAGTTAGATAACAGCGATTACCTGGCCAGGGTCGATAGTGCTTGGAAATGAATATCTTGGAGCTTCAAACGAGGTTTTTTGATAGGGGGTATAGGACCTGAATTCGGCTCTAATACTCAGGTAGGCTTGCAAACGAGGAGTTGACGTAATGAATAAATGTTGAACCCCAATCAAAATAAATTTTGACCCCTCCCCTAGACATAAGAGTCGAGCCTGTAACCATACATCTACATTTGATTTAAAGAACAATAACAAATCTACACCTAAGACGTGTTTCCTTGGGGTAGGACTGAGGGGGCCTTGGTAGGTCACGTGAAGAAAAAGGCGCCCCAAATATAAGACAAAATGACGAAGATGGCCATCTTGTGGGGGTGACAAACTTTTTGAAGAAAAATCCCAGGGAAGGGTTGAGGGAACGTCCAAGATATAACCAGGATCCCGGGAAGGGACTTCCGGAAGTTTCCGGAAGTCGGAAAAAACAAAGACCGAGTAGACTCGTAAGGTTATTCGTAAGTGGACGCAAATGTCCGTATCTGGACGTAACTATTCGTATCATCTGCATTTTGTCCCGTATATCTTAAAATTATTGAAGCGTTACGGGAAGGCATCCGTGGGGATTCGCAGGAAAAATGACCTTTTTATGGACGCAACGCCGGACGTAACTAAACGTAAGTTCTGTGTGACTGTAGCATTACATCGACGTGGGGTAGGTTGTTGTAACAACCTATCCCATGGGTGATTTTACACATAAAATCAACTGTAGCACAGTCATTAGGCAGAATTACAGGGCATGGCTCAGGGGTATATTAGTGACATACATGTACTATATTCACAGTACCAGACTATCATCATGTGCCTTCAGTTGTAAGAACTATTACAAATTTTAATTTTTGTCAAAAATTTACTTTGAACTGTAAAAAATGGTTTTTGTTGATTTACTTTTTAATAAAACAACGGAGAAACCTCACGACCGGCAGTTCATCACAGCTACACGAAGGTTGTATATATATGCCAGTTAGCACAAACTCTCTTGTTCCAACTTAGCACAATGAGAACTGTAACAACTGACCCGTGTAACTTGCATCCCCGGTCTTCCAGAATTAGATTTTTTTATTTTTTTTTTATTTCTCCTGGTTCAAAATTTTTTGATATCTGAAATAGGGGGAACTTTCTTTTTGTGTTGTGTTTATTTGCACCTTCATGCATGATCTTATTTATAACAATCTACCATATACAGTTAACTGATATTGGTCGTTAATATAACATGGGCATACCAGATTAGTGAGATGATAGCTGTTTTGGTGGGAAAACACAAATAATTTTACACCTAAAGAAAATGTCAATAAAAAGAAAATCAATTTTATAAATACCAATGTCAATTTCGAATTGAGCAAAGGGGGGGGGGGGGGGGGGGGTGAAGTTGAAATAAAAAAAACCTGACAAAACAAAAACATACCCCCAAAAAAAAACTCCATCATGAATAAAATAGCATAACCTTAAAAAAAAATTGGAGCAAATTAACTTGGCAAGGCTGTTGCTACAGTTATCGACTAGATTCTGTAAAATTTAGATTGATTAATCAAATAATCCATGAAGAAGTAAGCCTACACATAAAAAAGTGAACTGTCACTGACAGACCTAAAAAGACCTCTTAATACTCTTGAAAAGATTATTAAAGCTCACTCATGCTTGACTCCACAAATCTATCTCATTTTCACACAAAATGTAGTCGATATGTGTAACAACGCCCCTGCGTAGTTATTTCGCGCAATAAATTTTCGTTAACAAGTTTTCAGAGCTAAAGTCTCACGCATCTTGCGTGAGAATCACGCATTTCGATTTCGTCTCACGATTTCACGCAGAACACCCCATTTCTCACGCAAAATGAGAAAAAGTAGCATTATTTTTTTTTAAAAACCATTTTGGAGTCTCAAAACCCTAAATATCGGCAGGTTTGTGGTACATCAATCCCTGCGAGTATTTCAAGCAAGCGATCGTTATTTGCAAGATAGCTTACTACGTGAAAAATGTGCCGCGTGTGCGCGCGCTTCCTTTGTGCATAAATTACTACTGCGCGCGCGCATATGTGGGAACGCGCGCCGCATGCGCACTGCTTTCAAACACGATGTGAATGATCTCACGCATTTTTATTTTATTTTGAACTTGGCATCTCCGAATTTTTCTTATTTAAAGATATGGTACATATGAATTAATTACTTTTATAAAATGGCTCTGTGATTTTACGCATCGTGGTTGGTCAAAACGCGTCACGTGTGCAAGCTGTATTTTCGATGCAAAGCACCAGTGCGCATTTTGCGGCGCAAAAAAGTGATAACACATACATCCGGGTCTTTTCCGTGTTTTGTTTACTTTCTTGGATGACGATCGTGATGTAGATCTTGAGCTACTTACCAAAAAATCCAAGGGATAATCCCTTGGAATTTTTTTGGTAAGTAACTCAAGATCTACTAGAGCAATGTCGCAATTTCATAAAAGCGTTAACACACTTCCCTGTATTGTGCGATTAAACGTAAATGCAGTGATCGCTCGATGCTTCGGATGGAGCTCGCTGCCACTCGCCTGCGGCTCGTGGCAGCGCGACCCCTATCCAAAGCTATCTCGCGGTGCACTGCATTCACCGCTAACGCACGCTCGGGCGTGTGTTAATGCTATACTGCTTAGTAGAGCGGCTACACAAAAAAAAATTGTGCAGATTATGACTAAAGCATGAAATTCCTACCAGTAATAGAATATATACCATAACTTTTATTTTAAAGATGGGAGGTGAGTCAGATTTGACCTCCGATGACCCCTAGAGGTCAATGAACTCAGAGTATCAGAATAATAATGTTTTTAATCATTGCGTAATGAATGAAATGGTAAAAAAACAGTACGAAACATGCATTCTATCTTACAATTAGGTATTGGTAACGTCACCAAGGTTTTAAATTTGAACTCTTAGGACAGTGAAAGGTCAATAACCTCGAAAAATCAGAGTATTGACATTTGGGGTCATGGTTAACAAAGAACATGGTTATGGTGTAATGTTTATGTATTTATGCTATACCAGGGTTTGCCTTATATTAAACAGAGCATTTAGAACTAATTAACAAGTTCCTCCCTTTGACATCTGAGTGCTGAAAAAGGTCAGTGACCTCAAAATTATCAGATTTTTTTTTTGGCATCGTTGGTTAACATGGTTATGATGTATTAAAAATGTATTTCAACAGTTTGTCTTGAAGTTCATATTCCACTGGGTGTTGACCTTTGACCTCTAACTTGAACTTTGAGGACTGTGGAAGGTCAATGACCTCCAAAAAGCAGAGTATTGACATTTAGGGTCATGGTTGACGTAGAACATGCTTATTGTGTAATATTTATGCATTTGTGCTATGCTGTAAATTTCCCTAGATAAGACAGACCATTTGGAACTAATTAACAAGTTCTTACCTTTGACCTCTGAGGACTGAAAAAGGTTAGTGACCTCAAAATTATCAGATTATTGTTTTTTGTTGTTAACTAAAATGTGGTTATATGATGTGAAACTGCTTTCATATTTTACAAAGCTGACCATCATATGTAGCTATCAACAAGAGTTTCTGCCTTTGACCTGTGATGTCAAATCATTTATGCTACAGTGGAATTGTCTACTGCAGATACAACTACAGTCATTTTGATATATGGGATATAATGAGGCCATGACATATCACGGTCAGCAGAGGTCAAAGGTTTACACCAGTTATTGATTCTACACCCAGTGGAATATGAAGACAAATATAGCACAAATACATAAATATTACACAAAAAGCATGTTCTATACGTTGCATGACCCCAAATGTCAATACTCCGATTTTTGAGGTCGTTGACCTTTCACTGTCCACAAAGTTCAAGTTAGAGGTTAAGGTCGACACCCAGTGGAATATGAACTTCAAGAAAATTGTTGTGCAATACATTTTTAATACATCATAACCAAGTTAACCATTGATGCAAAAACTGAAAATTCTGATAATTTTGAGGTCACTGGCCTTTTTCAGTACTCAGAGGTCAAAGGTAAGAACTTGCTAATGGGTTCTAAATGCTCTGTCTAATATAAGGCAAACCCCAGTATAGCACAAATACAAAAATATTACACCGTGACGATGTTCTTCGGTAACCATGACCTCAAATGTCAATACTCTGATTTTTCGAGATTACTGACCTTTCACTGTCCTCAGAGTTCAAATTCAAAACCCTGGTAATGTTACCAATAACTAACTGTTAGATAGAATGCATGTTTTGTACTTTGTTACCGTGTAATTCATTACGCAATGATAACAAACATCATTTTCTGATTTTTTTTTTTTAGTTCATTGACCCCTAGAGGTCATCGGAGGTCAAATCTGACTTACCCCCCATCTTTAAAATAAAAGTTATGCTATATGCTATTACTAGTAGAAATTTCTTGCTTTAGTCATAATTTGCACAATTCGTCCTAATATAAGAGCTTAACAGCTGTACTAGCTCTACGTTTTATTGTGACTATTATTAACAAGGCCAGGTAGGGTGTGAAATTCAAAGTATTACGTGTGTTTTTCATCCTAAATAGAACCTGATTATTCATTATATCGTTTTTTATTTTACTTTATCACAAACTCTGAAGTCATCGGAGGGATATCTTTGTACATGTTTTGCTTGCAGTTCTGTCTCATTATCCAAGTTTAGCACAGTAAAGGAAATATAAATTAAGATAATTTTTAAGTTTTGCTCACTTGAGAGGTCGATAGCTACAATCTCGATATCCAAGTGAAGTATACTATCTTCCTGTCCACCGATCACAGCTAGCCACATCTGATTTGTCTCGATGTATACATCATCATGATCGAACATGTATCCAAGAATCGTTGTGATAACGGATTGGTTATCAAATGGATCGGAACCAGTACCGACTTCAACTTTTTCGTTGTTATTGTCGAGGAACATATCTCGGAACAGAACTAGAAATCCGTTCGTTGAGTGTGTCCCCACTTAAGAAGTTATTAAGGGGATTAATTAACTGGTATTATGCATTTCGTTTCAATTCGAATGATTGGGTGGTACCATAAACCATTTCTGAACGAACAGGAAACAAAAATACAATTTACGGCAGCACATTTCAGCGGTACCAGGCTGAAAAAAAAAAAACAAACAAACAAAAAAAAACAGCTAAAGAGACTTTTATACAAGCCCCCGTATTATGCATTTAGATCCGATTTTAATATCATAAAAACAAATAAATGAAAAAAATTACACAATGTTTCCATTCAAAACACGTATTTGACTTCATTCAGTCGAGAAAAAACGAAGGCATCATTGCAAACATGAATATCCATATCGAGAACATTTTATTAAAAAGGTTAGCTTGATTTGGAGAGTTAACTTGACGTAGAAAATCAACACTATTGCTGTGCACGATGCGAAGCGCATCACTAATTAGTTGGAACTTGGCACCTGGCCAACACACATTAACACACATACCCCCCCCCCCACACACACACACTCACACACACTCACCTTATTGATGATTGAATTTCTCAAACAATATAAAAACCCTTGAGGAAGAAAATCAACACTAATGCTGTGTAGACCGGGTGCCCACGGGGGCCACCCTATCAAACAAGGAAACAGATTTTCTTGTTTATAGATATAAAGATTGCATCGTCTCATATGGAGAATCGGTCGTCTGGCAGGTTCTATGTGGTGGGTATGACCAGGGGGAGGCCCAAAAGTGGTAAAAAAAATGAGCTAGATCATCAAAAAAGGAAACCCTAAGAAACCTATATAAACAGATTCGCCATAGTCCAGAGGTAAAGGAATGAACAATGCCAGACGTATTAAGTGGTGGAAAGTGCCCGCCAGACGCCACCAAAGGGCCCCCCAAAATGAGCTAGATCATCAAAAAAGGAAACCCAAAGAAACCTACATGAAAAGATTCGCCATAGTCCAGAGGTAAAGGAATGAACATTGCCAGACGATTTAAGTGGTGGAAAGTGCCCGCCAGACGCCCCTAAAGTGCCAAAATTTAAAAAAATGAGCTAGATCATCAAAAAAGGAAACCCGACGAAACCTATATGAAAAGATTCGCCATAGTCCAGAGGTAAAGGAATGAACAATGCCAGATGTTTTAAGTGGTGGAGAGTACCTGCCACACGCCCCAAAAGGGCCCCCAAAAATTTGCTAAATCATCAAAAAGGAAACCCTAAAAAAACCTAAATGAAAAGATTCGCCATAGTCCAGAGGTAAAGGAATGAACAATGCCAGACGAATTAAGTGGTGGAAAGTGCCCGCCAGACGCCCCTAAAGGGGCCCAAAAATTGAGCTAGATCAGCCAAAAAGTAAACCCCGTGAAACCAATGGAAAATTGTTCGGCAATTATCCACAGATACACAAATGACAAATGCCAGACGATTTAAGAGGTGGAAAGTGCCCGCCAGACGCCACTAAAGTGCCAAAATTCAGAATTCTGAGCTACATCAGTTAAAAAGGAAACTATACGAAACATACTTGAACAGATTCTCCATAGTTCAGAGATAGATTTAAGTGGTGGTAAGTGCCTGTCTGACGCCCCAAAGAGGGTACAGAAATTGAACTAGATCAGCTGGAAAGGAAACCCGTGAAACTAACGGGAAATTGTTCGACAAAGTCCACATATAAATGACCAATGCCAGACGGTTTAAGTAGACTGAAGTGTCCGCCAGACGCCCCAAAAGTGGGATCCCAAAATATTAGCCGATGCAGGCAGGCGCCTAACAAAGGAGTAAAAGTCCCATTTATATCAATAATGATAGACCTACATACGATTTTATATGATCTAGCCTCAACTATATAACTATAAAATTATTGTAGTATTCCATTGCCAAAATCCAAAAGTAATTTGCGAAAGCGGACACTTTCCTATCACAGATCAAATATTTACAATTAGTGTGTAAGATAAGGACCATAGATGTTCACTTCCGGCAGAAAGTGTGAAATTTGGCACATAGGCGTATTTCTGGACGCTGATTTCAAAAATTGCCGGCCCCAAGCGATCCGACCACTCGATCGGCGGCCATTTCGAAATCCAAGATGGCCGCCATGAAAACCATTGAAACTGCCTAACTTGAGTTCTAAGTGGCATGTGGCACTGACATTTGGTACACAGATGTATTTTGACATCCTAAATTAAAATATTGCCGGCCCCCACCTGTCCGACCACCTTCTCGGCCGCCATCTTGAATTCCAAAATGGCCGCCATGAAAATCACTGAATATGCCTAACTTGGGTTATAAATGACATATGGTACTGAAATTTGTTACAAAGATGTATTTTGACATTCTGAATTCAAATATTGCCAGCCCTCATCGAACTGATCACTCAGTCGGCCGCCATCTTGAATTTCAAAATGGCCGCCATATAAATTATCAATGTGCCTAACTTGAGTTCTAAATGACATTTGGTATGCAATGGTATTTTGACATCCTGAATTCAAATATTGCCAGCACCAATCGAATCAACTACTCAGTTGGCCGCCATCTTGAATTCCAAGATGGCCGTCATGAAAATCAATGATATGCCTAATTTGAGTTATGAATGACATATGGCACTCAAATTTGATACACAATGGTATTTTAACATTCTGAGTTCAAATATCGCCGGCACCAATCAACTCGACCACTCAGCCGGTCGCCATTTTGAATTCCAAAATGGCCGCCATTGAAATCATGGAATATGCCTAACTTGATTTATAAATAACATGTTGTACTGAAATTTGGAAAATGTCGCTGGCCCCATCGATCTGACCAGTCAGTCGGTCGGCATTTTGAATTCCAAGATGGCCACCATGAAAATCATGGAAAATGCCAGACTTGCATTCTAAATGATATGCGGCACTGAAAATGGTATACATTGGTATTTTGACATTCTTTATTAAAAAAAATGTTGATCCCTTGTGATCTTATCACATGGTCATCATGATCCCCATCTAAAATTCGAAGATGGTCGGCTTGACAAATCATTGAAAATTGCTTATTTGAGTTCTAATTGTCCTTTGGAATTGATTTTTGTAAACAATTGTACTTTTTTTTTTACCTTGTCGTACAAGAGTGACTTCCAGATGGCACTCATTATTGAGAGTTTCAAGGGCCTCCTGACCTTTCCACTTGAGTTTGTTAATTTATCCCATAATTCCATGTATATGGAATCCTATCCCTTCCTTGTAGTTTGGACATTTTCTGTATTGTTAAATTGTAATAAACTCATCTTTTTTTTTTTTTTTATTTCCAACCATGTCTCATCCTACTACTATCCTAAACTTAAGCTGTTGAGCCTAATCGATGTGATTGCTAAACAGACGGATATAAAGATAAAAAAAAATTAATTTATAAACAAAGGCAACGAGAGTAATGGCCGAAGGACACTTTTTAGGGGGTTGCAGACCTCAGTGCTTGCTTTGCCTTCAACCAGAAATTGGGTAATGCGATCTTTTGGGTAATGTTTTACCCACTGCAGAGTACAACTCCATAGTAAAAAGTATGTAATAGATAGTGCTTTATCGTATGGAGAAGAAGAAAATCATGAGTGGCCTAGCTACCTTTAGTTTAAAATGGTAGGGGGCTGATACTTGTACATGTGGGTAAACTGACAAGCTAATTTTAGATGAGCATATATGTCAGGCGCGGATACAGGGGGGGGGGCGACGGGCCCGCCCCCCCCCCCCCCCCCCATAGCAAAAAAAATAAAATAAAGGGGGGGGGAAAGAAGAAGAAAAAAAAAAAAAAAAGAGGCCAAAATAGACCAGCGGGCCGATTGACCCCCAACTGTACCCCTATAGCTGAACATGATGACCTCTTTGATGGCGAAGACCCCAAAAAAATTAACACCTACCCCCCCCCCCCCTGCCTGTCCCCAGAAATATAGATTTTACTTAAAGAACAAAATAAAACAATACACCTCAGTCGCGTTTCCTGGGGGTAGGAATGAGGGGGCTTGATCGGCCGGGAAAACAAAAAGGGGCCCCAAAATGAGAAAAATTGACAAAAATGGGCATCATGGGGGTTGACAAAACTTTTTCTGAAAAAGGTCCACTTGAAGGGCTGGGATAATGTCCAAGATATAGCCAGGGTCCCAAAAAGTAAAATCAGGGGCAAACATATTCAAGAAATTAAAGCCGGAGCAAAATCATGTCGCTTTAGCGGCAAAAAAATATTCCACCTTTATGACGGACAGTGTACCGTTGTGTACCAAATTTGAATGCCATATGTCATTTATAACTCAAGTTAGGCATATCATTGATTTTCATGGCGGCCATCTTGGAATTCAAGATGGCCGCCGACTGAGTGTTCGAATCGATTGGGGCCGGAAATATTTGAGCTCAGAATGTCAGAATACCTTTCAGTACCAAATTTGAGTGCCATATGTCATTTATAACTCAAGTTAGGCATATTCCATGATTTCAATGGCGGCCATTTTGGAATTCAAGATGGCGGCCAACTGAGTGGTCGGATCAGTTGGGGCCGGCAATATTTGAATTCAGGATGTCAAAATACCATTGTGTACCAAATTTCAGTGCCACATGTCAATTAGAACTCAAGTTAGGCATATCATTAATTTTCATGGCGGCCATCTTGGAATTCAAGATGGCGGCCGACTGAGTGGGTATATTGACTAGAGTCGGCAATTTTCGAATTCAGGATGTCAAAATACCATTGTGTACCAAATTTGAGTGCCATATGTCATTTAGAACTTAAGTAGGGGAGACCGGGTATGGAAGTTACACGGGTCAGTTGTTACAGTTCTCAGTGTGCTAAGATGGAACAAGAGAGGATGTGCTAACTGGTATCTATATACAGCCTACACATAGCTGTGATGAACTGCCGGTCGTGAGGTTTCTCCGTTGTTTTATTAAAAAGTAAATCAACAAAAACCATTTTTTACAGTTCAAAGTAAATTTTTGACAAAAATTGAAATTTCTAATAGCTCTTACAACTGAAGGCACATGATGATAGTCTGGTATTGTAAATATAGTACATGTATGTCACTAATATACTCCCTAGCCATGGCCTGTAATTCTGCCTAATGACTGTGCTACAGTTGATTTCTGTGTGTAAAATCACCCATGGGGTAGGTTGTTACAACAACCTACCCCATGTTGATGTAACAACTTACCCCAATTACATTACAAATGTAAAATTACATTTTGTCTCAATTTTCAGGTGTTAATATTTTTATTTTTCTATTATTACTTTTGTCTATTCTAGAGCTCTACTTGATCTACTGTTAACGATGTCAAGAAACTGGAAAGTTGAAATTAAAATATGGTATAAGAGATTTGCACATTGTCAACTTACCCCGTATGTTTACATATTGTAACAATTGACCCCGTATGGTGTAACAACCTACCCCGTATATGGGGTAGGTTGTTACAAAAACATGTCTTCACTAATTAAGCTGTAGTTAATTAGTGTTTACACGTTTTCAAGTTTTATATGCCTCAGGTTTTAGCCAACATAATAGGCTAACTACAGACCCAATATGGAGTGCGTGAGTTCTTTCATTAGAATTATCTGGCCCAAAATGTGAATTTTGTAACGTCCATACCCGGTCTCCCCTAAGGCAATTTCAAAGGTTTTTCATGGCGGCCATCTTGGATTTCGAAATGGCCGCCGTTCGAGTGGTCGGATCGCTTGGGGCCGGCAATTTTTGAAAGCAGCGACCCAAAATACCCCAACATGCCAAATTTCACACTTTCTGCCGGAAGTGAACAACTAGGCCATTTTTTGGTCCTTATCTTACAGACTAAATGACCTACCACTTACTTTAAAAATCAAGGGTAGAAATAGGTTTGTACCAAATTTTGGTCCCTAAGTTGAGTAAAGATAAACACACGAAATGTTAGGGTTCGCGTAAAATTAGCCCTGGACTTGGTCAAAAGCCATACCAGAGCCAGAACGAGATCTATGTGTATAGAAGTTTACACGATTGCACTCGAACAACACAATAACGCGAATGGCCCGATGCTTTTGTGATCAGAGCAAAATTTGAAATTTTCCATGATCGTGTGTCCATCCTTGCCCAATTTTCGGACAATGTGACGCGGGCTTTAGCCTGACGTATTATAAGCACAAACAGAAATAAGAAAGTTCTTGATAAGATTGACCCACAAAAAGGAAACTATCCAGACGAAATCCTTACTGAAAATACACCTGGTCATATTGAGACTAAGAGGGACATTTAGCTGAAATTTTAATGTGGCGCTGTGCCTTTGAAAATGCAAGTTAGAATCTGAAATCAACACAAAGGCTTCTTTACAATACAAACAATTATTTAAGTTCAAACATTATGTGATCCAGTTTTTTTTACGCTGAATAATTGAGCAAACAGGAATTTCCACGTATGGGACTATGGTGCTTTAAATGCCTCTTATTCTTAAAACAAATCACTTTTGTCATTTTTTTTTTTTTTTTGCTTAAAGTAATTTTCATGAACTACTCTAACATGGCATATAAATACAGGTAATTTGGATTTAGTTATTTACTTGAAATGTTGAATTTAAGGCACTGGTCGTGTCACTCACATTTTGGATGTCGTGTCACTCACGACACATAGAGGTTGACCATTTCCACAGAGCCCTTCATTAAATGTACGAGAGGTACACTATTCATATACATATACCAGCGCTTATGGTACCCTTAGAGATCTACTTGGGCACATATCCAACCATAACCAATGATGGTCAGAAACCAATGTCTGTTTTTCTGTCGTGTCACTCACGCACTGTTTTTAATCATAATTTACAGGACCAATTGTAAAATTGAAATCCAACTGGTAATGACACATGCCACTCACATTATTCATAATATGGTAGTCATGATCTATTCATAACCTACAAGTGCAAAGATATGCCCCCTTCTATGAGTCCAAATGTCGTGTCACTCACGTTTGAATATGACCACCTGTGTATTCTGCGTTAAAACTTATGTTTCAACAGTCCATTAACTTGGGATTGACCCACAAAAAGGAAACGATCCAGACGAAATCCAAACTGAAAATACACCTGTGTATTCTGCGTTAAAACTTATGTTTTGACGTTCCATTAACTTGGGAGAACTGCCAAACAACTGGTTATGTGCAAACTTAGAACCTATCCCGTATCAGGACAACTTACCCCCTCGACAAAAAGAAATAGGGTTAGGGTTAGATGTAGAGTTGGGGATATATTTTTGGTGGGCATAGTTGTTCTTGGGTAACTGTCTCAGGGGTATTTTTGTCCATAAAGCGAGACAACAGATTCCCAGTTGATGATTAAAAGTTACGACCCACGGTATTCTCAGTAAAATAGACAATCGGTAATAAACACTAAACAAAAAGAAAGTTCCCCCTATTTCAGATATCAATAGTTTTTGAACCGGGAGGAATTTTAAAAATCTAATTGTATGTCCATGTAGGGAATTTAATTAGCCACAATGGGAACGAATTCTAGGAAAAATCATCAAGTCATGCTTCAGTGAGCAATGGTTGAATGCAAAAATGTCATTTTTTTTAAAGTTGGAAAGCCTAAAATGGCAACTTTGATTCAATGATAACGGACCTATTTTCAGATTTTAAACATTTTACACCGCAGCATGTATGCAAAACGTGCTTCCCAATATACGGAAACGAAATTTGCGTCAAATTTTACGGTTGAGTAAGCATGCAGCAAAAATTGCCCAAACTACGATTTTTACTGCTTTGCCATGCTGATCAAATATAGCAAATAAGCATTGACAATTGATCAAATATGAGGGAATTCATGTTTTGGAAGTGTATGCAACCAATATCCATTCGTTCACGGTTGAATGAACCCATCAAACAACCAAAAAAAATAGGCCATTTTAGAATTACGAAAATGCATTGCAGTAATTGTAATTGAAAAGGAAGAAAAAAGCTAAATGGCTCACAGAGGAAACAATCTCCATAGCGAAAGAGAGACGCAGAGCAAAGTGTAAAGGTGACTCGGAAGAAGTAAAAAGGCTAAACAGGCAATTTCAAAGAGAAGCTAGGAAGGACAAAGAAAAATATCTTAACCAGGAATGTCAAGGAATTGAAGAAAACAACAAAAAGGGAAAACCAGAGACCTGTTCAAGAAAGTTAAAGAAATAACAGGCAAATATGTACCAAGAGTCGGTGTAGTGAAAAACAACCAAGGCAAAGACTTCACAGAGAAAGCAGAAGTTAAGAAAAGATGGACTGAGTACACATCAAACCTAAATAAACAAGACCCGAATGTACAAAAGGAATTTGTGCCTCAATACTTTAATATGGAGCCTTGTGTGCTTGAGAGTGAAGTTCGCCAAGCACTCAAAGATATCTCAGATGGAAAGGCTCCAGGAATCGATAATATACCAATAGAACTGTTCAAGGCCGGGGACGAGGAAGCAGTCAAAAATATTTGGACAACTACAGTTTGGCCCATAGATTAGAAAAGATCTGTTTTCATTCCAATCCCCATGAAAGGTGATCCACGAGTATGTTCCAACAACAGAACTATTGCACTCATCCCACACATCAGTAAAATTCTACACAAGGTCATTCATAGTAGAATAGAACATATTATTCAAAGAGAACTTCCCGAAGAACAGGCTGGATTCCGTAAAGGGAGGGGAACTAGAGACCAGATTGCCAACCTTAGATGGATCATGGAGAAGTCCAGGGAATATCAACAAGAACTATATTTATGCTTTATCGACTACAGTAAAGCATTTGACTCTGTAAATCATAGTACACTCTGGAACGTGCTACGATATATGGGAGTGCCTGAGCATCTTGTGTACTTGTGGGAAATATGTACACTGACCAAGAGGCAACTGTAAAGAGATTTTGGAGAGACAGACTGGATCAACACCAAGAAAGGAGTCAGACAAGTTTGCAATTCTATCTCCATACCTATTCAATTTGTATGGCGAGTATGTCATGAGGATGGCTGGGTTTGAAAGAAATGAACATTGGGATCAAAGTAGGGGGTAGACAAATCAACAATCTAAGGTACGCAGATGATACTACATTGCTAGCGGATAATGAAGACGACCTGAGAAAAATCATCACAAAAGTTCAAGCAGGGATCCTAAAAGCTGGACTGAGCCTCAACATCAAGAACACAAAAGTAATGCCAACCGCATTACAAGGTAATTTCAAGGTTGGTGAAGAAATATCGAAGTGGTTTTGTCTTCCTCGGAGCTAAAGTGGAGAAGGATGGTGGTTGTGCAGCAGAAATAAGACGCCGCATTGTGCTTGGGAAAAATGCAATGTCTGGACTCACCAAAATAATGAAAGATAAAGATGTTAGCAAAACAACAAAAACTAGGATGGTATCATCATTGGTCTTCCCTGTGGTACTGTGCGGATGTGAATGCTGGATAGTGAAAAATGCAGAGAGGAAGAAACTAAATGCATTTGAAGTGTGGTGTTGGCGCAGATTATCAAGGATCCCATGGACAGCCAGGAGAACAAACCGGTCAGTGCTTGAAGAAATACAACCACGCTGTTCCCTTGAGAGCATGGTTGTCAAACAGAGACTTGGTTACTTTGCACACATTGCCCGATCAAAAGGTATAGAACATGACATCATGCTAGGAAAAGTGCAAAGCAAGGGAAGAAGAGGGAGATTGCGGACAAGATGGATGGATGGTGTGTCCAAGGAAATAGACACGTCATTGCAAAATTTGTGTCAAATAGCCCAAAAGAGGGAAACTTGGAGAGGTTTTGTCCATGGGATCACCAGAGGTCGACGACGACTTGATGGCACCTAACATCATCATCAATTGTATGCACTAGAAAGCATCCCAATAACATTTTTGGGGTTGTATTTATATTCTTTTGGCACGTGTCAATGATCCTATTGCATTTATTTACAAATTCATGCATCAGTGAGCACGTGAGACTGGAAAAGCCCTTTTCTCACATATAAATTCAAACTCTTACTGTGATGAATATAACCATTCTTTTTTTCTTTTTTTTTTTTTTTTTGGGGGGGGGGGAATAGGGGAGACCGGGTACGGAAGTTACACGGGCCAGTTGTTACAGTTCTCAGTGTGCTAAGTTGGAACAAAAGAGTTCGTGCTAACTGGCAAATATATATATATATATACAGCCTACACATAGCTGTGATGAATTGCCGGTCGTGAGGTTTCTCCGTTGTTTTATTAAGAAGTAAATCAACAAAAAAAACATTTTTTACAGTTCCAAGTGAATGTTTGACAAAAATTAAAATTTGTAATAGTTCTTACAACTGAAGGCACATGATGATAGTCTGGTACTGTGAATAAAGTATATGTATGTCACTAATATACCCTTGAGCCATGCCCTGTAATTCTGCCTAATGGCTGTGCTACAGTTGATTTTATGTGTAAAATCACCCATGGGATAGGTTGTTACAACAACCTACCTCATGTCGATGTAACAACCTACCCTAATTATACTACATATGTGAAATAATTTTGTTTCAATTTTCAGGGTTTAATATTTTGGTATTACTATTATTACTTTATTCTATGCTAGAGCTCTATTTGATCTAATGTTAACGATACCAAGAAACGGGAAAGTTGAAACAAAAGTATGGTATAAGAGATTTACACATTTTAACAAATTACCCCGTATGTCTACATAGTAACAATTTACCCCGTATGGTGTAACAACCTACCCCGTATACAGGGTAGGTTGTTACAAAAAAATGTATTCATTAATTAAGCTTTAGTTAATTAGTGTTTACATGTTTTCAAGTTGTATGTGCCTCAGGTTTTAGCCAACATAATAGGCTAACTACAGACCCAAAATGGAGTGTGTGAGTACTTTCATTAGAATTATCTGGCCCAAAATGTGAATTTTGCAACGTCCATACCCGGTCTCCCCTGCTTTAGATTTTTTTTCCCACAAAACTAAAATGATCTTGATGTTTCACGCCTCAGTGGGCACAAGATACAATAAAATCATGCGAATGGGAAGAAAGTTTGGGGCTTCATCATGGTTCAGTGACTTTTCGACTACGCAATTTGAGTAAAGATCATATTACTTTTTAATAGAGACCAGTTAAAGCTATGTGCAAAATTTCGTGACATTACTCAATATAGAATTAACAATAATCATTAATGAAATCGGCCGAATTTCACATTTGTCAGGTATTGATTTCCTCCTCCATTGACTTTATGTACAGAGGTTTAACAAAAGTCCAACAAAGTGAAATTTGGCATATTTCATTGTCAGTTTCTGTCCATTTGACTGTGAATTATTTTTATGAAAATTTGCACATAGCTTTATTTGGTCTCTAACTAACATGATCTTTACTTAAATTACGTATTCGAAAAGTCACTAAACCATGACGAAGCCCTAAATTTCTTCTTATTTTCATGATTTTCTTGTATCTTGTGCCCACTGAAGCGTGAAACCTCGGGATTTTTAAAAAAATATAATCAAAAGTACTCCCCGAAAAAAATTTGTTATATTCATCAAAGTAAGAATTTGAATTTTCATTCGTACGTGAGAAAAGGGCTTTTCCGGTCTCACGTGCTCACTGAAGCAAGAATTATTTGTACATAAATGCCAAAGGATCATTGACATGTACCCAAAGAATATAAATAAAATCATAAAAATGTTATTGAGATGCTTTCTAGTGCATAAAGTTACTACAAAGACTCTTCGTAATTCTAAAATGACCTATTTTGGGGGGTTGATTGATGGGTTCATTCAACCATGAATGGATATTGGATACATACACTTCCACAACAGGAATTCCATCATATTTGATCGAATATACCATGGCAAAGAAGTAAAAATGGCAATTTGGGCAATTTTTGCTGTATGCTCACTCAACCGTGAAATTTGACGCAATTTACTTTTCCGATTATTGGGAAGCGCGTTTTGCATACATTCTGACATGTAAAATGTCTAAAATCTGAAAATGGGTCCGTTATCATTGAATCAAAGTTGCCATTTTAGACTTATAAACTTCAAAAAATAACATTTTTGCATTCAACCATTGCTCATTGAAGAATTGAAGAAAATTCCCTACATTCCCTACCTGAATGCAGCCTCCTCATTGGTCAATCGTTTCACTTTTGTAAAAAGTAGTTGCTACGGCATTTCGGCGAGTACAGCAGTGACAAAATGTTCTTATTTTTCTGGCGCGGAGTCAAACGGAAGTCAAACTTCGCACACGTTTTTCTCTTGATTTTGATTTTCAAGACCACAGATACATCACAGATAAGATGGAGAGGTCATTGTCAAGGTCATATGACCTCGGGGATTTGATTTCCGAGGCTTTGCCGCACATCAACGCTTCGGAGCTTCCAGCGGTGTGGAAGTTTCTCCTCCATTTCAAGGACCTTTGCAAGGACCGGACAGGTTCAGATTCGAACGAACAACACGGTATTGATGTCGTACATCAATCGCCAAGGAGGGACACTCTCCCTGAAGTTGGGTCTAGTGCAACCACGAGAACGTCGGTCCAGTCGCTTCGCACATACCGGGAGTGGAGAACGTTATAACCGACTTCCTGGTGAGGGGAAAGTGGTTTTCCGTCATAATGGCCGTTGTCTCCCCGGATCTTCACGCAGCTAACTAGCGGGTTCGACCTCGCATGAGTCCTCTTCGCGTCATCGATGAACAACCGTCTTCCGAAGTTCTGTTCAAAGATAAGGGAGGAGACGGTGGTAGCTTTGGGCGCGTTGTCAATCCCCTGGACAGGTCGGAAGACTTATGTATTTCTTCCTTTTAATCTCATCCCGTTTGCCCTCAGGAATTTTTTGGAAGGACAGGACGTCGGTGATTCGCATCACTCCTCACTGGCCCAGCCGGGCACTTCCGGGACGCGGGAACTTAGTATACTAACAGTGGTTAGTAATACTTCACGAGCACCCGGAACATCTTCGTTTGACCGTTTGGCCGTTATCGGGAATTCAGCCCGAGCTGCAGGTTTCTACGAACGCGCTCCCGCTCTGTTAGTAGAAAGTAGGAGAGCATCCACTAGGAAAGTTCACTCTTCCAGGCCAGACGGAACGCCTCTATCGGATGATGCGAGGAGAAGGGGGATCCCGAGTGAAGCCTCTCTCCCGTCTATAGCGGACCTTCATCATCGCCTTTTCGACGAGGGAAAATCAATGTCTACCCTACGTGGATATAGATCAGCTTTCTCAGCTATCCTTCTAGACTCAGAGGATGGATCGTCAGTTTTCCTCTTCTCCACAGTTTTCATTTCTTCTTCGTTCTCTGTACCTTAAGAGACCCAAATTCAGACCTCTGGTTCCTTCTTGGAGTTTACTGTCAAGAGATGACTGTGTTTATTGTATGTATCATGTGATCATGTGATGATGATTATATTTGTTAGCGCAGTCTTTAGCTGCAGCTGTGTGTTGTTGTGGAGCTTTCCTCATTACTGTTATTTTAATGTGTTTCTGTGACTTTTCTTTGGATATTTTTGCAATAAAGACTTCTATTAAGATGCAGTCCATCTACTGGACAAGTTTTATTGGAATTTGAAGTTGCAGGAAAGGTGTATTTTCAAGATGAATTTCTTGCCTGGATATGTGATTTTTGCTATACTACTTATACATAGAGTAGTTCCCCATGCTTCAACGACTTTCACTTGGATAACACCATACAATTCGATTTCAATGGACTTGGATTTCCAGTTGAACCTTCAATTGAAATGTTTCAATGTGGAGACTAATAGTGCATTGAAATCAGAGTTTGATGTTGATGTTGGCAACAAAGCAGTAAATGTAAGACTCATTATCTCTACTTCAATGACTGGAACTGACACAATGGTTCACTATACAAGGTCTGAGCTATCAAGCTTTAGACCATTATCTACTAAACTCCAAGTCCCTAAAGCTGCACATGATGTGCTGAAAGAAAATGGCCTTCTACGAAGAGGTCGCCGTGCTGGTCGTTGTACTCGGCGAAGTAAAAACTCCTCCCTGAAAGGCAGCTTGGTCAAAAAGACGGGTGATGTGCTTCGCATATGTAACTGGAATGCTAGATCAGTCAAATCTCTACTCCTGTGTGATTATGCAATTGAAAATGACATAGATGTTTTTTTGCATTACTGAGATTTGGCTACTAGATGATGATGATATAGTCATCGGGGAACTTTGTCCACCTGGTTACTCTTTCATTAGTGTTCCTCGAAGAACTGGTCGCCGTGGAGGAGGAATTGGGATTCTTTTTAAGTCTAGTCTCAATCTCTATCTCCTTCGAGAACCAGCAATGAATGTACAGTCGTTCGAGCATGCCATTGTTACAGACAGATCTCGCCATATTAACTATCTTGTGGTGTATCGGCCACCTTACCCTACTGTCACTGAATTTATGTTAGAATTTAGTGATCTTCTAGATTTTTCTGAACACTTCACCAGGCAAACTTTTGATACTGGGGGACTTCAACCTTCATATGGACTGTCCATCAAGAAATGATGTTTCGCAGTTTAGTATTATGTTGACCTCATCTGGACTTAACCAACATGTCAATGAGGCAACACAAAGGAGTGGTCACACCTTAGACCTCGTCATTGCCCGGGAGTCAGAAGGTCTTGTCTCATCGGTTCGTATTGACGCCACCAACATATCTGACCATGCACTTGTAATGGTCCTGGCTCACCATACGAAACCTGCTAGGAGTAAGTCATTGTCAACTTCTCGCCGTTATAAAGCCATTGATCATGATAAATTTGAAAGGGACCTTACTGCCCGCCTTAACGCACTTAGTGAAGTTGAAGATGTCAACGATTGTGACAAGAATTTTGATGATGCAGTCTTAGGTGTTCTGGATAAACACGCTCCACATGAGAATCGTTTAGTTACGACTCGATATCAGCCTAAGTGGTACACGTCCAAAGTCGGCGAAGCCAGACGTGACCGCAGACGACATGAGAGAAAGTGGCGAAAGGAAAAAGCTAAATCAGTCAACCTATCACTACATGATCCTGTTGATGCAATGATTCCAGATCATGCTCTACAAACTGCTAGAGCTGCGTATGACCATGCTAGGGAGCATGTTCGTAATGTCCTGTCTACAGAAAAATCAAACTACTACAACAATCTCCTGCAGAACAGCACGCCGAAAGATATGTTCAGGACCATCAATAAGCTCCTCAACAAACCTGGCCGTGTTCTCCCAGAGTTTGAATCGGCATCGCATCTCGCTTCGGCATTCTGCAATTTCTTTACACAGAAAGTTAAAAACATACGTCAATGCATTGACCAATACAATGTTCGCCCTGTCAGCACTAGTGGAGTGCTGACCTCCTGCAATGTTTCAGCCCCTAGGTTGAATTCCTTTCGAGTTCTCACAGAGGAAGAAGTCAAGAAGCTTGTATGTAGCTCTTCGACCAAGTCTTGTGCACTTGATACGATTCCAACCTGGTTGCTGAAGCGTCATCTTACAGCGGTGCTTCCAAAGCTGACGAAAGTTATTAATCTATCACTGTCATCGGGTGTTTTCCCATCATCACTCAGTACCTCAATGATCACACCTGTACTAAAGAAGCCATCGTTAGACAAAGAAGAGCTGAAGAATTTTCGACCTGTATCCAACATCCGACATTTGGGCAAGCTCATCGAGACTGCCGTTTCAAGGCAGCTTATGGCACATGTCGAGACAAATAAGTTGATAGATGTATATCAGTCTGCTTATAGATCTAACCACAGCACGGAAACTGCACTCATCTATGTCCATGATTATATCTGCAGGGCTTGGGACAATCAGCAAGCAGTCTTCGTCGTCCTCCTAGACCTATCTGCCGCTGTTGATACGGTAGATCATAGTTTGCTGATCAACAGACTTCAACAGCTGTATGGAATCAACGGATCTGCACTTGACTGGTTCAGGTCTTACCTTCAAAATCGTCAATATCATGTAAGAATACAGGATTCCACGTCGGAGGCTACACGGCTAGAGTACGGTGTTCCCCAAGGCTCTGTGATTGGTCCCCTGTGTTTTAATATGTACCTTTAACCAGTCACAGATATCCTGCGGAGACATGATGTTCAACATCACATATACGCTGATGATATTCAAATATATTGTGCATGTAATCCAAAGTCTCCTCAATATATCAATCAGTCGTTGGACAAGCTACAGAAGTGTTTATCAGAGGTTCAATCATGGATGCTAGCTAATAAACTAAAACTCAACCATGACAAGACTGAATTCATGATTGCTGCGTCCCAAACGCATCAGCAACTCCTACAGCATGTTCATCTCGAAGTGGACAATCATAACATAATGTCTTCACCTTTTGTTCGTATATTAGGTGTCACTTTTGACAAGCATATGAATATGACACAACATGTTTCTAATGTATCAAGATCTGTAAATTTCCATGTACGTAACATTAGTAGGATAAGAAAGTTTGTAGATAAAGATGCTTGTCATGCAGCGGTAAGATCTCTGGTTTTGTCACGCTTAGATTATTGTAATTGTCTCCTCAATGGTATATCAGTTAAAGATCTTAATTCTCTCCAACTCCTCCAAAATAAAGCAGCACGTATAATTCATTGTAAATCAAAATATGACCATGTATCTCCTCTCATAAGCGATCTTCATTGGCTTCGTGTCAGCGACCGTATAGTTTATAAGACCTTAACCCTAACTTACAAATGTGTCAACAATAGGATAGCTCTGGGGAACTTTGATTTGAGCTACGTCAACTATTATTCTCTTCACCCATTTCTTTCAAATTTAAATAAAAAAAGAGTTGCCCATCGGCTGTTGTACATGTATTCCCTTACACTTGTATAAATTGTTCTATACATGTACTGTATCTTAGCAACTGCTTAGATCCAGCTGGGGCGCATGACGGCTTGTCATTGTTCAAAAACTCATCTACCCCCGACAAAGGAAACAAATGGTGAGGTTGAGAATCTGTTTATCTGACGGTCAATCGGATCGGGTCCGCCCTAGCCACTAACCCGTCTCTGTGGTCTAGTGGTGAAGGCACCGGCGTTCAAAGCTGGAGGCCCGGGTTCGATTCCCGGCAGAGACATTTTTTCGATCTCACCAAAAAATTATCCAAAAAGGGAGGATAGCTCTGGGGAACTTTGATTTGAGCTACGTCAACTATTATTCTCTTCACCCATTTCTTTCAAATATATATATAATTGCATAATTATAACTGTATCAATTATTTTGTAATAATTTGTTTACTATGTTATGGTACTTTAAGAAGGAAATTAATGTGTTTATTTCAATTAGATGTTTTTTTCTTTCTTTATGTATTGACTATATGATTGTTAAATACAAGTCTTTAGGGGTAAAACATTCCTAAGTTATGAATGAAAATTCACAGGAAGGAAAGAGAATATTTCCGGTAAAAGTTTCTTAGTATTACGTCACACAACAGTGAGTCAGATTTCTTAGGACTATCCCTGAAAAGGAAGCCTTATGACCATAAAAGGTAAAAGGAGAGATATGAATGGGGGTGAAATGTAAACACTTGCACACGAGACCAACAGACATTTCCAAGAAGAAACAAAGTTAGGTTACCCACCCTTCCGGCTGGTACAGGAAGTGAAAGTTCTAACCAATCAGATGCAAGGGACAAAATGAGTGACCAGACATTAGCCAATAATATTTAGAGGGCGTCAACGTCACAATACTTTCTAAGAATATTGGGCATCCACAACTCTTGACCATCAGGTCTATGGGAGAATATTACTATAAATTAAGTTAAAATTTGATATTAAATCAGAAGCTGCTGTAATTCAAAAGGAGAAACTACTTGTTAGAGATACTGCACAAAACTTTTACGAGTTGTTCATAAGAATACTATATTCAGCTCTCGGTAAATACAACAAGTGTGTTGTTAAGGACAACCTGATAGTCCGGGTCTAGGGATTCCAAATTGGCAAAATCGGAATCGTTATAAATCAGTAAACACCAACATGAAGTTGTGAGTATATATTATTTCAATATTACTTATTGTAAAAGTTATGGAGTGTGATTGAGTAATGTTAAGAATACAATTTCATTATGAGTCTTGTGTGCTGAATATTACCATGATGTTACGTTACTATAAGTTACATATTTATGTTTAGTTATAATGTCAAGAATAGTGTGTTAGTATCATATATACAAAACTGAGAAATACTATATACCACCATCTTCTATAACAAAATGATGGATGTGAGGGAAGATACTTTTGGAAAAGAATATTATTCATTCTGAATAAAATGTAATTTAACCTGTGAATAGAATGTGAATTGATATATTTATAATATGTTTTGGGTTTGACCATATCACTAGAATTGGGTTATATTTATATCGAATTTGACAGGGTGATTAGGAATTATGATCTGTAACTGGAGTTAAGAGACGGGACGGAATCATTGTTCTAGAAGTCTAATCTAGGACAGGGGCTGACGTCAGACAGACAGTCATCGTCAGGATACTCAAGCAAGATACCAAGAATCATCTGAGAAGAAGAATAGCTAAGAATCACTGTAAATCATTGAACTGTATAAATTTGTTAATATCTTCACATGTTTGTACTTTGTTTATAACCTATACTATAATCCTTGTTAGAATAGTTTACTTAAATAAAGGCTTTCTGAAACCTAATTATTTGTGTGATTTAGTATTCTGTTTACAAGTTTGCATAAGTCTGTAGAAGTGGAACCAAACACTACAAAATAAAGATCCCAGCCACAAGGTATACGTAGCTCGATCCCAGCCTTGTGACATTTACCGTTGGTGCTTCAGACCCTCGCAAAAACTCTTTTTGAACCACTAGATTCGGTGTCCTTTCTGGACACGTCAATCAAGACGTGCTTCCTCATAGCGATAGCGTCAGGGCAACGTAGGTGTTCGTTGCATGTTCTTCCTAATGGAAAGGGTCATATACGTTGGGAGAATGAGGGTGTTTGTCTTATCGCCAATGCCAAGTTTTAGCAAAGAATCAGTCAGAGACTTCTGGGACTGTAAAAATTTTCTACGTCCTTTAAACAAAAATTTTCATAGGTGTACGAAGACAGGGTGTGGTGCCCGGGGAAGGTGTTATAATGGGTCCTGAAAAAAAAGTAAAAAATATCCGTAGATCTGACCAACTTTTTGTTAAATCCAGGGAACTTTTGGTCCAGCATCGAGAAGTATTATCTCGAGATGGATAGTGGCAGCTATCAAAGCTGAGGGCCCAAGGGCCAGGTTACCTGCAATTTATCTTAGGACCCACGATACTAGGTGCATCAGCTCTTCGTGGGCCTAATTTCAGGGATTTTCCCTAGAGGAAATATGCACGGCGGCTTATTGGAGAAGCCATAACTCCTTGCGACTTATTTCCTGAAGGACGTTTCTGCTATGGAAGGAAATTTTCTGTTGTTCCTATCATGGCAGCGGCGTCATCCATGACTAACTAAAACTTTAAGGGTTGTCCGCCCAGTGTCGCTTCGGTGCTGGTCATTATAGCAAAGTAGGCAAATATATCATTCTTTTGAAGTAAATCATAAAAATTATCACTAATCTTATTATTTACAATACAGAATTATATATTTGCCTACAATCCTGCCCTCCTTCCCCCGTTCCATCACTACATGGAAGTTTTAGGGTGGTAAGAGACAAGAGGAGGTTTGTAGGAAGGCTTTTTGCCGGGTGCCTTTATCGTATGAGGGCGCCCTTTATATCGGGGGAGGGATGATAGGAAACAATAGAGGAAAAAAATTTCGGGGTCAAAGTATCGGTGGTTTGGGCGATTCGAGGACGAATAGCAAAGTAGGCAAATATATAATTCGTTATTGTAAATGATAAAATTTGTGATAAGTTTTATGTTTCATATGAAAACGCCATGTAGAACCTACTACCACTTCTGTCGCAAGGTTTCTGTTTGCATTTATCTGTTTTCTTTATGTATTGTTATATTGTATTCTTGTATATGCTTATTTTATGTTGACACTTGTCAACTGGAATCCAAATTTCTATGTAGAATATATCCTTATTTCATAGTCGAAAGAAGGAGTAATAAACCGTTACGTCCTGCGGTATTGTATAGAATTTATTCGATCTGTTTAAAAAAAAATACAGAACACAAGAAGTATTAAGTCTTTGTTCATTGTTACATAAATGAACCCATAATTAAGTTTACATCTCAGTGGCATTGAAATAAATGTAGCATCTTAAACAATAGATTGTTTCTTTTCATTATCATTGGTGTCTTTATCTATGTGTCTATGATCAATTCATGTTACCATGGTAATTGATTATGGGCTTTGGGCCTACTGGGAAAAGCGCAGTATATATAGATATTAAGTATTATTATTATTATTATTATTATTATTATTATTATTATTATTATTGATCATGAACCTATCTAAAGTCTGATATTTATCTGTATATATCAACAAATAATGTCATACAGTTTGCTTTAGATAATCAAATATCGAATCATAACATTTTATTATTTTGACTTTGTTATCGTTAATTTTGTCATCAAACACGTCAAATAAAACATGTACCTTCTTTTATTAAGTTGTGATCATTTTACTTGCTCATTTGCCTAAATCTTGATTACCAACGACATTTTCCATAAGGGAATTGTCAACCTCTATAAAACCATAACAAAATATATCATATAGTAGAAAAAAAAAAGATGATTGTCAAAGCTACCAATAATATTTTAGTGTAGCATTCAAGCAAATTTTTCCCAATTCATAATTACAAACTGTTTATATTTCCGATCATAAACGCTTAATTTTCCGCTTTATAAATTTCCTGTAATCTCGATATAGACTTGCGACGATCGTCTAGAACCCCCAAGCATTATATAACAATTGAATTAAGCGAAATAGGTTTTTTTCTATTATGAATAAATTTACATTTGCATAGAAGTTTAGAAGCTCCGACCAACAATATCGGAAAAGAACATAATTAAACAGGTAAGTAGCATTCTTGTGAATTTTTTAGCCGTGAGGCACGGACGCTTATAATTGGAAACAGACACACATACTACTTGACCCCTTTTATAATTCTCCTCAAAACTTTGTCCAGCGAAGACAGTAGAACCGAGGCGGTGCTACAACAGGCAGGGGTGAGGGAATCCAGCGAAGACAGTAGAACTGAGGCGGTGCTACAACAGGCAGGGGGTGAGGGAATTGTATATACCCCTATGCATGGGTGTCGATCGATGTTCACGGTTGGGAGGATGACTGACACTAATATTGTTCTCTGTGATGAATTTTTTTCGATCTTTGAGTTGCCAGGGAGGAAGGGGGGGGGGGGGTCATTGACTGTCAGCGGCTTTACGAGTCTAAAATTTTTAGGGATCCAGACATGGCGAAAAAAGGTAATATTTATTTATAAAAAAAAAGCTGCGAGCGAGCGAAGCGATCGAGCAATAAATGTTGACGTTCTTGATACAAAATATATTACCTGTATATATATTTTGTTCACCCTTTTTCTTTTCCTTTCTTTCAGGCATTAATTGATGATCAACTTGGCACCCTTAATTTCCCTTGAACAAAAGTTTGGGTGCCCTCCTAATCATAATTAATAATAAACAAAATTCCAATTGCACCAATCAGAATTTTATAGAAGGGGGCCAGGACATGATTCTTAAAAAAAAAAAAAGGCATCAACATTTATCAATGGCATGTAACACAGATAAATTTAAAAAACAATCTCGTTCAATTTTGCATTCGACTATGATTTGTGATAACCGCCCGAGTTTACTACATTTTTGTAAATAATTTGATATAATGAAATTCTTCTCAAATGAAATCATCTTTTTAATTTCTGTTAGTTACAACTACAACATAAAACATTTATTTATTTTGTATTATTTTATAGTAATTTGTTTATTCTTTTGTAAATTTGAATTATTGTTTAGTTGATCTATTTGTATGTCATCTATGCGTGCCGATTTACTTTGAAAACGGAGTATAATTCAGCCTTCAGGCTGCGATGTCCAGTATTTTTAATAAAACATTCAAAGTAATACATAAGAAATGATGTAAGAGAAGATGAACGAAGGAAAAAAAAAGAAATACATAAGAAATGATGGAAGAGAAGATGAAAGAAGGAAAACAAAGCAATACATTTTTAAAAAGGTGGAAGAGAAGATGAAAGAAGAAAAAACAAGGAAATCCATGATAAATGATAAAAGAGAAGTGAAATAAGGATTAAAAACAAAGAAACACATAAAAAATGATGAAAGAGAAGATGAAAGAAGAATTAAAAACAAAATAATACTTAAGAAATGATGGAAGAATAGATGAAGGGAGAAAAAAAAAACAAAGAAATACATTAGAAATTATGAAAGAGAAGTTGAAAGAAGGGTTAAAAACAAAGTAATACATAAGAAATGACGAAAGAGAAGATGAAAGAAGGAAAAAAGAAAGAAATACATAGGAAATGATGAAAGAGAAGATGAAAGAAGTAAAGCAAAGAAATACATTTAAAAAATGGTGGAAGATAAGATGAAAGAAGAAAAAACAAAGAAATACATGAGAAATGATGAAAGAAGAATTGAAAACAAAATAATACATAAGAATTGATGGAAGAGAAGATGAAGGGAGAAAAAAAACAAAGAAATACATGAAAAAAATCATAAAAGGGAAAGTGAAAGAAGGATTAAAAACAAAGAAATACATAAGAAATGATGGAAAAGAAAGGGAAAGAAGGATAAAACAAAGAAGTACATAACGAAAACAATAAAATACATACAATACTATACAAAAACATAAATATAATTCAAATAATTGTCACCCGGTCCAATCATCTTTGTCACGTGACTATCGAAACTACCGCTTCTGGGAGTGAACGAACAAGGTCTGCAAGACCTCGATACGCTCAAGTTAACTCGTTGTAGCTGACGTTCGGTCTGAGGTTAGAAAGCTCCGTATTAGTCCGTCGACGCGACACACTTGGTCGATAAAAATAGCTGGGTGGACCCAGTTTACCCATTAAAATGACTGACTAGCTTTTGATACAAAAAGTTGCAATATCGTTTCAATGTACCTTCTCTAGTTATTCTATTTCCGAGCATAATCAAGTTCATACATTTTTAAACAAAGGTTGTTTTGGCCTGACAATTTGAAAGCTTACGAGACATGACATCTATCATGACAAGTATGCAATTCACGAGTACCGGTAGGTTCCAAATATTGTTCTCCATTCTTCAATTACAAGCTAATTGAATACATTGATACTATAGAACTCAAGAACCCGGTATTTTCTTACAGATTGCTGGTGAATGCCCGGCTTAGCAACAACAGCGAATAAAAGTTGGACACAATCAACATTCTCAAACAAAGGTTGTTTTGGCTTGACAATCTGAGAGCAATATCATAGCCGAAATAATTAATCTTGACAAGTATGCCATTCACGAGTAGGTTTGGAATATTGTTCCATTCTTTAATTACAGGCTCCTTGAATACTTCGTTACCATAGAACCCATGAACCGTCTATTCTTATAGATTGCTGGTGAATGCCAGGCTTAGCAACATCAGTGAATAGAATTGAATAACTAAAAATCAATTAAATTGATTGAATAGCATGCGCATTGCGAAAAGGACATCACTATTAGTTGCATTATCTGTATGTGAATTCCATTTAATGAGCAAACTGTACAGACGCACACTTGATATACTCCGTAAAGCTTAAGATTTTCATTTTCATGACGATCTCCTTCCTGTGACATGACTGTGTGAGTACTCTTTTTTAATTCCTTATGTTTCAGTTCACAGAAAATAGAAAAAGGTTCGTTATTCCGAGAAAAGAAAAGGTTCATTATTTTGAATTTTTGTTATATCCAAAAAATAATATAAAAATTTCGTTATTCCGATAATAGAAAAAGGACTGTTATTCAGAAAATAGAAAAGGTTAATTATTCCGAAAACAGAAAAGGTTTGTTAGTCCGAAAACAGAAAAGGTTCGTTAGTCCGAAAATAGAAAAGTTTCGTTATTCCGAATTTTTGTTATAACCAAAAATAGAAAAATTTCGTTATCCCGATAATAGAAAAAGGTCTGTTATTCAGAAAATAGAAAAGGTTAATTATTCCGAAAACAGAAAAGGTTCGTTAGTTCGAAAATAGAAAAGTTTCGTTATTCCGAATTTTTGTTATAACCAAAAATAGAAAAGGTTCGTTATTCCGAAAATAGAATGAGGTTCGTTATTCCAAATCGTTTGTCCAAAAATAGAAAATGTTTGTTATTCCTTATTTTCTTTATTCCCAAAAGAGAAAAGGTTCCTTATTCCTAATTTTCGATATTTTTCAAAAGTTTAACTAGAATTAATAAAGATGAGGAAAACAGAATTTCAATTTATGGCCCTCCTTTTCTTGCTCTCGATTTTTTTATCTTTTTTTTCACACGTATATTGAGAATATTATAAAATTGAAAAGCAAATATAGAATATATATCAAAGTGATCATATAATGTCAACAATTTTCTCCTTTTTTTTTGGGGGGGGGGGCGAGTGCATAACTTGCCTTGTTTTCAAATCATTAACGAATAACGAACTTTATTGTATTTTGGGAATAATGAACCTTCGGATTAACAAACCTTTTCTATTTTAGAAATAATG
>CALNVZ010002202.1:3960-36402 GCA_940671915.1 Paracentrotus lividus | reverse complement strand
TCCTACCACGTGTAGGTCTTGTAGAACGTCTAACTTGTCTCTCTAGAGGTTCAGAGTCATTACTGGTTAAATACAACCACATTGGTACATAATCATCATCACTATCTGTATCATCGGTATCTTCACGATGATTCTGAAGGCATTTGTGGATCCTAGCACACTCTTCAGTAGAGCCTTGCAGTTCCACCACAATGTCTGAATTTCTATCGCTATTACTAGGTATTGGAAATATATCAGTGGACTCTCCTAACTGACGGGGATTAATTATCAATCTTCGTCTATTCACCCACTTCGATTTACCACCAAAAACTGGCCTTATCTGAAGAACATCACTCTCCTCATTTTTTGCGATGATTACATAGGGAGAATCCTCATATTTGATCTGCAACTTGTGACGCTCTGAAAAAGCATCACGGCGCAGTAACACTCTATCTCCTACTTTCAAAATAGGAACCTCTCTAACCTTCTGTCTCTGTTCCTCTTTCAGTGCAGCAGATTTTTGCCGATCTACTACAATCTGATAAGCTTTTTCCATGAGCTTTTTCTGATTTTCCACATAATCATCACTCCAAGATAGCTTTGATTTACTCAATAGTTGATCAATTGGTAACTGAGGACCTTCTACAACCTTTATTTTATGAGGAACCATAATGCATTCCCCCAAATCGAACGAACCGTCAGAAAAGGTATCCTTATGTTTAACCAACAATTCAACTATCTTCTCTTCTTCAAACACTGATAAACCTTCCAAATTCACTCCTTTTGGGAGATCTACATCATCTTTGCTATCTACATCATTGCTATCCTTCCTAATACTGGGGGTCTGATCAGTAATAACATCATATACTGCCACCAACAAACTACCCTCTTCCTGTGATTCTACATAGACCTCCTTTTTCCTATTAACTGACTGTGCCTCTGCTACTGGTGTGTGAGGGGGGATTCGTACTTCATGCTCGGAACTATTCTGCACCAACAACTCAACAGAATTTCCTTTAATTCTTTGGGAACCTTCCACAGTACCAAGTGTAGGGTCAAATCTACTCAATGTGTCCTTCACCAATACATCAGCATCAGTAATACCTGACTGAACCGTACAAACTACCCTTCGAACAGACAAGGGTGGAAGAACTTCCTCAGAGCTCACACTAATATGGGTATGATAACCAGCCAAATCTTCTCCAGAGTCTTCACTTTTATTCAGTTCAAATGAACGAGACAGAATCAACTTCTTAATCTCAAAAGGTAATCGATGAAGGATATTACACCCCAGCACGATGGGATGTTCACGTCGAACAGATCGACGAACTTCATCGTGTGTCACAAGGAAACTACCCATTAAATCATGACCTTCGATCTTTATTGGGACTTCTACATATCCTTCAACAGGAACTTCAACATCACCTACCCCTACTACGCTTACAAACAAACCATCAAGCTGCTTTAGACCACCATCTAAATCTTTAAACTTTGAATGAAATACCGATGAAGGGATTATGGAAGTCATTGCACCTGTATCAAAAACACAATCAAGTTCAACATCTTTGAACTGAATCTTCCCTCTAGGGCTCTCAGAGATTAACTTCTGTGCTAACTCACTACTCTTAGTATTGTCTACTTCACTCACCCTAACACTTGGACTATCTACAGGAACATTAGAGGACGGTGGGCTAGACATTACTATCTGTGGACAATTTTTACTAATATGCCCTCTACCCTTGCACTTGTAACACAAAGTAGGCTCAGTGCATCTAGGACGAGTGTGCCCTTTCTTCCCACAGTTGTAACATACTATGCAATCGGATGAAACTTTAGGGGTACCACCGGATTTGTGAGTTGCCTTCAAACTCTCTACTGAATCGGCCAAAACTGCGACCTGTTTGCATAACTGATTTAAATGACCTCTAAGTTCACCAAGTTCCTGACTGCCAACAACTGAATCCTGACTACAAGAAGCTACTCCTATCATAGGGTCTTCTATCCTCACCTCCTTTACCCCAACCTTTCGACTAGACTCTTGGTCTCTGAATATATATAATGCCTCCGTACGCATATCCATAAAAGTCTTACTTTTCATAGCCATTTCAATCCTACGTAACTCTCGCCTCACCCATGCCTCTCTTGCACCCCTAACAAATCCTTCTTTCAAAGAAGTGTCACGCAATGCGTGTAATGCCATCTTTTCTGCTTCGGAAGGAGCAGCCTGTTCCATGCGAGAATAATACCTCATCAAATTTCTACTGAAATCAGCTAGTGACTCGCCATCCCTCTGAACACAAGAGTGAAAACTAGCACTTAAAGTTTGAAGGGATTCTACTGGACAAAACTGAGACTTAAGTATAAGAACCAACTCATCACAATCCTCTCTAACTGATTCATCACGGCACAAAATCTCTTCCTTTGCTATTCCTCCCACATGATCAATCAAAGCTTGTGCTTTTGATTTCCCACTTAACTTATAACAATTGCTGTATGATTCAAATTCGTCGATCCATTCTTTAAGGGAAGGGTCCCCAGGAGCCTTGGGCGGACCCCTGAATCTTTGTTATTTCACTTTAGGTAATTGTGGGGTCTGTTGCACACTCAATCCTTTCAAAACATGAGTTAAAGATTGCAGCATCTCTGTCACATTTTCTGCCATCTTCAATTATATAAAATCTATCCGAGTCTCAAAAAAAAAAAACTAACTCTACAGGGAAACATCCAGTCAAAGCCTTGTATTAAGCAAAAATCTAACTTCACAAGAAAACATCCAGCTTTCAATTAACCTATCTTGAAATGCTCCCCATCTGTTGATTTTGATGTTTTTATTACATAAGGTAAATCCTACTTTTCATGAAGTATCAGAATTTGATTCTCAGCCTCAGCTATTGAAACTTCCTTCTAAGTAATTTTCATCATTAAATTAAACCATACAAGTAGCTCTGCTTTCAGCCATCGTTACAACGTGCTGTGGAAGAAATAGGAAAAAAATAAATTATTACACTACTTAACTACGGCTGGACATCTCTGGAACTAAAATCAGGAATCAACCTGTGAAAAAGAATTGGCTTACCAATACAAATACCCATACCCATAATGTTCTAACAGTCCTCTTCCTCCAAATAAAACTTTCATCGTTCTAGTCACTTTCATCATTCGTCATCTCGATGCTTCTCGTCACTCGTCGTCTCGATGCTTCTCGTCACTTGTCACTCGTCGTCTCGATGCTTCTCGTCACTCGTCACTCGTCGTCTCGATGCTCTGGTCATCTGATGACATCACAGATCAATGCTGCCAGGCGCTGTCATCACTCCGGCCTTTTGATGCCTCCCTCGTTGAAGCTGGGGTTGTCCCTCAGAGCCCAATCTGACCTACCCTGCTCGCAGCGCCAATTTGTCGTAGGTTGAAATAGGTCACTCCAAGAAAGAGTACATGGGCCACCAATATTTGAGTCCTCAGTTTATTTGAACAAAACTCAGCAGAAAGAAAAAAAAACCCAGGATCAACACCCACTCGTCATAGGAACCAATGCACTAGCTGCCTCAACTATGTCAACTCAAACTCCAATACCGTACATGTAAAGGATTACCAAATTCAGAAGAAACAAGGCATCAAAAACCCCGACGCCGACTTTGACCGTCGATGCTTCGGTACAGTACAGCTCAGAACAAGCACGAGAGAAGGAATGAATCTCCGATACCCTGGCCAATTTAAGGAGTACCCATCGATCACATCGCTAATTGGACCGTATCACTTTCAAAGGGTCTTGAAACCAGATAACAAGAGTATAGAGAAAACAATCTTTTCATCGTAAATTCCTCAGCTGCAAGTATTATGCCAAATAAGACTGTAATGTCTTTATCTAAAAAAAACAAAAACTCAACTTTCCACGTTTAGTCAAAAATTTCGGCTCGCGCTTTGCGCTCAAGAATCATCCCTTCAAAAGGTTCATTTTTTTCATATTTCGAACACCCGCAAAAATATAGTTACGGGCCTGACCATTGACCTACATACTCTAAAATCTAATCAGATCATCTTCCTATGGAGATTTAAGATTAAAGTTGATATCTCTCTCTCTCTCTTTTGACGATAAAATTCGGTTCCAATAGCAGTACACCTCTATAGCTGCCAAACTTTAACACCCTTCGCCGGAAAAAAAAAACAAAAATTGCCAAAGATCTTGTATTTCCATGAATGGCTATTTCGGTTTAAAGCAATTTAAAAAAATAAATAAATAAAGAATAAAAAAAAAATAAAAAATAAAATCGCAAATGGAGCTAAAATTAACGAGTGCATGTGGATCTGTTATCCGGAATGGTTGAGTTGTCCTCCGGGGGACTTGTCCTGCGGGGTAGTTGTCCTCCGGGGGAGTTGTCCTCCGGGGGAGTCGTCCTGCGGGGGAGTTGTCCTCCAGGGGAGTTGTCCTCCGAGGGGAGTTGTCCTCCAGGGGAGTTGTCCCCCGGGGGAGTTGTCCTCCGGGGGAGTTGTACTCGGGGGATATGTCCACTGTGGGACTTGTCCTCCGGGGGAGTTTTCATCGGGGGAGATGTCCTCCGGGGGAGTTGTCCTTGGGGGGACCTGTCCTCCGGGGCAGATGTCCTCCGGGGGAGCTGTCCTCCGGGAGTTGTCCCCGGGGGAGTTGTCCTCCGGGGGAGATGTCCTGATACGAATTGTTCCTCCTGTGTTAATTCCTGTCTTCTGATTTATATCATCATAATAAAATGTGTTTTTCTTTTTTTTTTTTGTATGGGTTTTTTTTTTTTTTTTTTTTTTTTTTTTTTTTTTGCTCAAATTCTTGTGACAAAATGCATGTTTTAACCGTATCTTTATAATGTCTTCTAATATTTCAGATTTGACGTCTCTTACAAGCTGGTGGAGCCATATTACCCTCGTCCGTCATGCTAGTCTGTCAAGACAGCAGCAAGAACATCGCAGCAGAAAAGCGCGACGGACTAGCTTTTACAACATGACCGACTAGCTGTAAAGTTAGTCCTGCTCAAAATCTCGTCAGTCTTGGCATCACTACGACTAGCTTTTAGGGTAGTCCGTCAAACTAGTCGGTCACGACGGACGAGGTTTAAAATTAGTATGTTGTGACCGACTAGCTTTCTGGAAAGCAAGTCCGTCGTGACCGACGAGCATTAAAACTAGTCCGTCTTAACGGACTAACTTAACGGACTAGCTTCCAAGCTAGTCTGTAGAGACGGACGAGTTTTCAAGCTAGTCCGTAATAACCGGCTTGTGTTGAAGGAAAGCTAGTCCGTCGTGACCGACTAGTTTTAAAGCTAGTCAGTCTGGGCATCACTACGACTAGCTTTAAAGCTAGTCGGTCTACCCGTTTAGGTTTTTAGTGCAGTCTGGTCAGTCAAGTAGACATTCATGCTTAATGCGCCATCTCCATTGGGGAAATGCTCCTAAGAGCCATAGATTTATGGGTGAAGAACTATTAGTACTACCTGATATTGTTCACTTCCATGACTATTGCAGACATTCATAAGCAAAACAAAGCGCTCTACATGTACCGGTGACATGCATGGAGTCTGTACCATACAGCTTGGAGTTTCTACTCATATCACTTGGAATACGTATAAGGGATTAAGTTTCTTCCGGGAGCACTTTTCACATCTTCCAGGCAGACTTCTTTCCTTTTTTTTTTAGGGAATATGTACAGTATCATACTCTGTGAGGGCATGACAATTGGAAACAGAAATATATGTTCGCGATTGATTATGTACTAGAAGCTGAATCCGCTACAAAGAGCTATATGTAAAGTTCGTCAGTATCTATGTTGTTGAAATTAGCCCGTACCAAAACAGCAGTATCCACAGTTCGTATTGCCTGCACTTTCTTGATTTCTCTCAATTTACATAATTTAAATTCTCTATTAAATGCTGCCTCCTTCACGCGAACATCAATATTATCAGATAAAGAACTGTCACTTTCTCCGTTTTGTTCCTTCTTCATCTTCTCAATTCTGTCTGCAAGTTTATTATACTTTTTTTTGTAATCAATGTTACTACTTAAATCATTTATTTCACTTTTTTCTTTGAGTATTTCCGATTTGACACGTTCACTTTGAATCTCATCATGCCATTTCATTGGCTTTAGTTCAGCTTTAGTTTGAATATTAAAGTCTCCTCCCAATTCTACTGCACATATACTCGTTACTACCGATGACCTCACATGATTGTCACTCCGTGCGTGATAGGTCTTTCCAACCACTTGGTCGTTGTCAAAGGCAACAGCAATGTCCCCTTGAAGAGGAGGGAGTTCATTTGACGCTAAGTTGTCAAGCCACCGCCTCACTGTATAATGAGTTTTCGGGAACACTACGGGAGGTAACAAGACGGTGGGTTTAATCTACTGTACTGGCCTCGCACTGCCGTCGTGACTTGTAAGCGCTTTCGCAGTCTGCACTGAAAACCTAAACGGGTAGACCGACTAGCTTTAAAGCTAGTCGTAGTGATGCCCAGACTGACTAGCTTTAAAGCTAGTCAGTCACGACGGACTAGCTTTCCTTCAACACAACCCGTCTATTTCGGACTGGCTTTAAAGCTCGTCCGTCTCTACGTCTCTTTAATATTAGTCCACCCCCTGGACTGTAGTTCATTATTTCACTGGTACTGGTATACAGTATACGCACACACGGCGCGTACGTACCCACATAACGTACACGTACACGCAGACTATCACTACATGTTATTTTGGCTTGACAATCGGAAAGTTTATTTCTACATAACAATAAGTATGCTATATTCAAGAGTAGGCCTATAGATTCTCAATATTGTCGTTCATTATTTAATTACAGGCTATAACTGAATACCTCGAACCCACGAATCTCGTATATTCTTAAAGATTGCTGATGAATGCCCAGCTTAGCAACAACAGTGAATGATCCACTTTCATTCACTGTAGTTGCTAAGCCGGGCTTTCGTAGCCACCTTTCATTCACAGACACAGTTGTTGCTAAGCCGGACATTCATCAGCAATCTATAAGAGTAGAGTCCATCCACTGAATAACATGCGCATTGCGAAAAGGACATGATCTATTATGTGCATTATCTGATTGCGAATTCGATTCTACGTGTAAACCGAAAAGATGCAAATTCGATATTCACCGTGTAACAGTCCCGCCGTTGAGAATAGTAGATTTTGATCACGGTGACGGTTTCCTTCATGTGAGTACTCGTTTTTAATTCCTAATTATGTTATGGTTAATTTCATGAACATCGTTAGCCAATTATTTGCACAAAGATTAATGTTGTATAACACTCGAAACAAATTTTGTCTTGGCAAATTAATGAATAAATGTGTGTGCTTTAAAATGATAATATCAATCTCATTGAATTATGAAAATTGAATTCTAAATGTAATTATAAATGTATGTGTAAATTTTCTTTTAGATTAATTGTATCTGGATGAACTGTCTTATACAATTTCAGATTTGACGTCTCTGACAAGCCTGTGAAGCCATATTAAGCTTATCTGTCATGCTACTCGGCCAAGACAGAAGCAAAACCATCGATCGCGACTGACTAGTTTTTACCTGTTGGAGACAAGCTGATTTGGCTACAACACACATTTCCCATAGACCTCAGCCCGAATATATTCGGGCTCAGTCCCCAACGGGTTAAGAATTATGTTTAGACCTCTAAAAATGGTAAATTCCAACCATTTTATTTAGGGAATTGCCATCAAATATTATCATTAACATGATCGACACATTTTGTGAGAACATGAGCACTATTCGTCGTGTCATGGACGAGCGAGCACACTTTAAAAGTGAGTTTTGTGACTTTTGTCATGACAAATTTGCCTTTAATGTGTGTTTATTCATGCATTACGCTACGGTTTTATCTCACATTCGCACATAAGTTAGTCGATGAGTGTATGAACATAACTGCCAAATGTTATTGCTCAACACCTTTTTGTTAAAAAGTTCCAGGATGTTGATTCAGGGTTTGTTTTTGCCTCGAAATTGTATACAATGTCAATGGAGAGAAAATCAAAATGTCAACAAAATTGAAATTCGGCTTAATTTCATTAATAATTTTTGTTAATTCTACTTAGAGTTTTTTCACGAAACTTGGCACACAACTTCATGGTGGTACTAACTAACAGGAACAAACGCTAAATTAAGAATCTGATAAGGATCGAGGAAGGGCTAAAGCTCTGAAATTTCTTTTTATTTCCATATTTTTTTTAATATCTTCTGCTCACTGAAGCATAAAACACTGAAATTTTCGTGAAACTAAAATCGAATGAACTATCCAAGAACGTCAGTTACAATCCTAAGTTAGCAATTGAATTTTAGTCCACAAACGATAAAATGGCTTTTCACGTGTCACGTGTTCATTGAAGCGTGAATTTTGGATAAAATGCCATAGCATGATTTGAAAAAAATTATTTGACATACTCATAACGAAACATTGTTGATAAAATGATTTTCATCACACAAAAGGGAACAATACTTACCAAACAAATTTAAAAAATATTATATTATATTATTTTGTTTTTATTAAGTGTTCTTTCAACCGTGAATTGATTGATATTGTTTAGAACACTCTTCCAGATTGCAAATTCCGTCATAATCAATAATTTTTCAAAGTAAAAACGTGTAAAAAATGCAGTTTTTGCAAATTTTACCTCATGCTCATCCAACCTTGAAATTTAATCCGAAAGTCATTTCATGTGTTAGAAATTAGGTACAACAAGCCTTCTGAACACATCTTTTGTAGAAAAATTTGAATTTGTTCCGATATTATTGATCAGAAATTATATGACTTTTGAAAAGTGACATTTTTGCCTTTTGACTGTGCTCATTGAAGCATTACTTAACGAATTCCAGTAATATTCACTAAAATGGAAGCTGATAAAATTACCTACAAGCATATGTAATAAAATTCGTAAAATTGATCTTGGTTAAAAAGTTATACTAATTTGATTAAGGGGGGACTTACTTTTTTTGTTGTGTATAGACGGGTTGTGTTGAAGGAAAGCTAGTCCGTCGTCACTGACTAGCTTTAAAGTAGAGGTCCAATAGGCTCCAATAGATAGCAAGAAATTCTGTTGGACTCTGGCCATCAATCTCTATTGGTCCAATACAAACCATCAGTCTCTGTTGGTTTTCTGTATGTATTGGACCCATAAAGCAATAGAGTCTGTTGGTCTCTATTGGTTTCAGGCCGTTGGACCCATTAACCAATAGAGATCGTCAGATTCTATTGGTCTCTATTGGTTTCAGGCTGTTGGACCCATAAACCAATAGATATCATCGGACTCTATTGGTCTCTATTGGTATCACGCTGTTGGACCCATAAACCAATAGAGATCATCAGACTCTATTGGATTGAGGCTGTCCCATCAACAATTTATATTGGGGTGTTCAGGTTCCCATTGGTCTCTATTATTTTCTTGAAATTAGTTTCTACATAATATATTAGCTTTTGTTGGTTTCCATTGGTTTCTATTAGCTTCTGTTGTCTTATATTGGTTTCTTGTGTTTGTTTCAATTTTTGTGAAGTTTTCTGTTGGGATTTTATTTCCCTTTGGTTTCTATAATTGGTTTATATTGGTTTCCAATGGTTTCTATTGGTTTCTATTGGTTTCTAATGGTTTCTGTTGGTCATGAATATTCATAAACAGTATTCTGAGATTTGGAAAAAGGGGTGAAAATAAAAAGAAATATTCAATTTTTAAGCCATGTAGCCGGCATTTAGCTTTATAATGTATTCAAGATTGTTTTAGTTGATTATCATTTTATGTTTAGCACAATTTCAAATTGATTAATAATGGGAGTTCTTTATATTTCATTTACAAAAGTGTAATTTAATAATAAGTAACTGTCTTTCTTCAAACATTTTGCCTGTATCCCTTTATGTAGCAGGGATCGAAAGTTAACAAGTAGTAATAGGGCCTTCATGTAGGATAGCATAGGTTATACTTAACATAGGATAGGATAGGACAGGATAGGACTAATTGTTAACGTAAACATGTTTCTATGAGTTGTTATCTTAAAATGTCCAACAGATTTGATTACACTGTGATATCAGTGTGATTTCTTATTGGTCCAGTAGAAAATGTATATTGGACCAATAGGACAAAATTCTAATGGTCCAATAGAAGCAAACAGAAAATGTCTATTGGTCCATTAGAAATTTCTAATGGTTTCTGTGGGTCCCATATTTCACTTTCCCTATTGAAACCAATAGAGACCAATAGCTCTATTGGTTTCTGATGGTCCAATAGGCTATTGGAAATTCGACCTGGGAGTGTAGGCACATGCGTATTAAATACGTAGGCACGATGTAGGCACATGCGTATTAATAACATAGGCACGGTGTAAGCACATGCGTATTAATTACGTAGGCACGGTGTAGGCACATTCGTATTAATACTACGTGGAAAGTGGGGCAATATATGCAAGGCATGTAATTTTTTCGCATACGCTTGGTACACTACGCATACAGTGTACATGCACAAGTGTACGCATGCCAGAGCGAACGTAGATTTATTTTTTTGCGTACCCTCAGCGTAACCATATAGAGGTCTGCCAATCCCCCCCCCCCCCCCCCCATTTTATATTTTACCACTCTTTTGCAATCCAAGCTATTATTTTGTATGAAGAAAGAAATCAATTCAACTGGATGAAAATCATAACAAAACCATAGGCCTATCATGGGCCTATCCTCAAGACTTGATTTGCATGCATTCAAGCAGTTCACCCATGGATACAACACAGTGTTGTTGGTCACTCAGCTCTAGCTCCCACTCACTCATCCACTCAGTCATTCAATTTCCATGTACAATATGTATGTAGGATCGCGGATTTCACATATATATATTTGTTTCCGTTATAGGGCCTTGATCCATCTGATGCACCACTAATAGTTAATGTTGAATTCGATGGGCGACCTTATTATCCTTAAGATCACTTTGGCGCCCCTAAATTAAGATTAATTTGGTGCCACTGAATTTAGATCAATTTGGCGCTCAAGGAGTAGGAGGGTATGTAGGTGAAACTAGCACAGCTACACTTGTTTATTACAGGATCCCTGATTGGATACTGTACAGCACGCGTGTGTTGCACCACAAATTGTCACCCCCCGACAAGTGGGCGACAATTTGTGCGAAAACTGACACCACAAATTGTCACCCTACCACAAATTGTCACCTAATTTAGACGACAATTTGTGGAGGACGTGACACCACAAATTGTCGCCCAATATCGATGCAGATTATTTCTTTGTTCAAGGCCACAAGGGAATTTTCTAATTAGGGTAATGTGATTGTTCCAGTGCACCAACACTTAACTAACTTGTCTCCATGAATACAAAGAAAAAAGTTCGTGTAGAGTTCGTAAAAAAACTGTGTATGTTTCTCAGGGTGTGAGGGTGTGTGTGTGTGTTGTGTGTGTTCATGGGATCAAGGGGTGATGTACAACTGTTGTCAAATTATTAAGTTATAAAATAAGCTTTGGCCCTCACGTATTAACTCGTATTCCTTAAACTTTCTATGTGTGTCTTGACCTCTGTTTTATTGGCCATATTACAGCTTTGATAATCAAAGTAATTCTTGTTCTACTTGATTCCATAAATCAGAATATCAACATTGCTATTCTCTTGCATTGACACATATGATAAGTTAAGGTCAAAGTTCAAATGAAGAGCTCATTTCCAAAAGGTACTACATCCATTTTCCATCAAAATTCATGTTTTTGCATTAAAGGTAGTATCAGCCTTTTTCACAAATTGCGAAAACTAATGCAACTTGGCATAACTGTAGAATATGATCGACCTATACTGTCTATTCAATCTTACTGTCATAGGTTGCCTAGATCAGTAATACGAAGGAAAATCTGACTACCAATCTTGACCAGCTCTCCATCAACATCGTTGATATTACAGCGCGTGCAGCACGGACCGTACACAGCAATATACAAACGGCGCATCAGCGTGCATTATTCTCTGCGCTAACAGTCAGCGGTTCGTACCGTACGGTATATTTTTCGAGGTTCGAAAAAATAGGAATAAATTTTGATAATCGCAATATAATGACAAACATACACATTTGAGCTTAATCATGTTGTGGGAAGATATAGTCATTGGTATACTACTATATCCTCTAAAAACTAGAAATTTAATATTTTTGCCTGCAAAAGGCTGACACTACCTTTAATCTACTCATTTTTAGCACCTCTACACACTGTTACAAACAGAAACATGAATTTTCAATGGGAAGGGTGAAACAAATTAATTTCAAAAATCATATCATTTCCAAAAGGTACTACATCCATTTCAGTTCGTTTCCAAAAGGTACTACATCCACTTTTATGTAGTCCCATGTATTTGTTTTGATTGCATGTAAATAGTGTGAGGTTGGCTGGGTTCGTCAGAGCATTAGTGAAAATTTAAAAATTTATTTACTCAATTCAACGTTTGTTTGTTTTTAAACATGGCATCTATTTAAAGCAATATGAAATAGTACAAAATGTTCCTTTTTGAACAAAAAAAATTGCTGAGATACATGGCAATTTACATACTCTGAGACATTTCGTTTCCAAAAGGTACTACATCCATCAGAACAAAAAATTAAAAATTCGTTTACAGAAAAACTTGCAGACCTAGATTTTTGTTAGACTGGTTTCCCTTTAGCATCATAGAGTAGAACAATCTGTAAAAGTTTTATTCCACACAGACACTCCTATCAATGAAAAATAAAAAAACATGTTTTTCTCCGAATTCACAAATATGGATGTAGTACCTTTTGGAAATGACCTCTTCAAATAACATGACAGTAAAGAAAATCTGGAAACTGTTAAAACTATGTATTGCTTGGACTTTTCGCCTTATTTTGAGGTCATAGGTCAATGAAACGAACATTTCCTGGTTCATGGAATCAAGTAGAATACATTAACAGTGTGTTCAATCAAATATTTATATGTTTACTTGGGAATTAGACGAAAAAGCGATTAGACCGTTTGGTTATTCGACGATTCGGCAATTAGACTAATTGGTCATGAGACCAAGCAATAATTAGACGAAGTGGAAGTTAGACCAAACTGTTACTACACCAAATGGGTTTAGGGCATATGGTATTAAACGATCAGAGAGTTTGACCAACAGCTGTTAGAATAAGTACCCCCTCCCCTAAAAATAAAAATACACACACATTATATAAACCCACACGCACAACACTCACCTCTAACACAGCGCACACAACTTTACCACAAACAATGACACACACACCAGGGCGCACATACACTACACACCAGACAGAAGGTTGAAGACAATTTGTGTAATGGGCGACAATATGTGGTTCTAGGTTTCATTTTGCCTACCTACACAAATTGGCTCAATTTTGTTAAAAATTGAGACCGGCACGTGCAGCACAAATTGTCGCCTTCGAAAATTAGGCGACAATTTGTGGTGGGGTGACAATTTGGGGTGTCAGTTTTTGCACAAATTGTCACCCACTTGTTGGGGGATGACAATTTGTGGTGGGGTGACAATTTGTGGTGCAACACGCGCGAACTAAATCACTGTGCAGACGTATGCAGTGATAATGAGTTGACGTATGCAATTCATTTTTCGTTGATGCGTTCCTGTTGACAAATTGAGGGTGCTGATTGGTTAATTAGGTCACATGTACTCTAATAATGAGCATACGTCAACTCTCTGCATGCGTGAACTCTAAAAATTGAGCATACGTCAACTCTTTGCACGTGTGAACTATTAATGTCCACCGTGGCGTTCCATAGGAATCTGTCTTCCGGACTGGTCTGGTGGTGAGCTGAGCCTACTTTAGTCACCCTTCGAGAATACAGGTCATAGTTTCGGGGTACTGATTTTGTCTCTCTGCCCTTATTTTGAAATATTATGGCTAATATTTCTTTGTCATATATCTTCGAAACCTGCTCAAAATGTTTGCTTTTATTCTTACCCAATTCCCATAAGACATTCATTCATTCATTCATCTATTTCCACATTAAAAACATTTTACAAACAATTTGTCTTCTGGTATATACAATTGTGGCGGGAATATAAAAAGCACAAAGGAGGCTTGTTAAAAATAATCCCTTTAGTATCTTGAATATACAAATCATTCAATAATACAAGTAATACAAGGTAAAACAATCACAATATAAGTAGGTACAAGAACACAACATCAAAAACAAGCTAACATATGAAAAACCGAAAGGTACAAAAGGGAAAGAAAAGGAGGGAAACCTTTAAAAAATATGAGAATTAATTAAGATTGAGATACATTATTTAAAGTGTTTAGGAAATATTTTTTGTATAATCGCTTAACCCTATTCAGACTGGCATTTTCAAGAGGAGATTTTGATTGGGGGGGGGGGGTCAATTTGACCCCCCCCCCCCCTGAGATCTCGGCCGCGGATGGTTCGATTGCCGTGAAATTTTGCACGAACGTCGCTGCACATGTAAAGGGTGTCGCTGATATGTTTTTTTTTGAAAAAAAAATCACATATTTAATTTATGCTAATTTATGCATACTCACGTATGCAAATTAGATGCTTTTTTTATTGAAATCGTTAATATTTCATTAATAAATATAGTTATGAAGCCCAAATTTTTTCTAAAAGTTGCTGAGTAGCATAGACAACAGTATTGAATTGACAAATTCAGAAATTTCAAATTAATTCTTTTGTATTCTATTGTTTTATGAATTTCTTATGTATTCTATTGTTTTTATTTCTTACGTATTTCTTTGTTTTTGTAATTTTTTATGCTTGAGAAATGTATTTTAATCAATATAAAGACCAATTTAATTAATCAAAAGGCTCAGAAGACATAATTATCAGTGTTATAAAGCAATTTAGAAAAAAGCAGTATTTTGTATACAAACGCATGCAAAATGACGATTTTCGTTCAATTTTGGCCTGACATGCGATTACATAATATTGCGTAACGCGACAACGGAGTGTCCGATTTTTTCGAACTTGGTGTCAAAAGTTGCGGGACACTTGAAAGAAAAAAGTCATAAAGCGCCGGGTTGCGATTCGCAGCGGTTGCGCGGCAGTCGCGGATTTTGTTCAGTCTGAATAGGGTTAAACTGGTTAACTGTTTTACTATTTTTAAAATGAGGTTGAAGGTTATTCCAGAGAGTCGGACCATGATAAAATATTGAGGATTGTGAAATTAAAGTACGATCTACGGGGAGATGGATATTTCGAGCAATTCTAGTGTTATAATTATGTATAGAACAGTTTAACGTAAAATATTCATTTAGAGCTTTAGGAAGAAGATTGGTTGATAGTTTAAACATGAAAATTGCAGTCTCTAAAGATAATAATTTCTGAAAGGGTAAGATTTGCATTTTCTTAAATAGAGGTGAACTTGGTGAAAGGAATGGTGAATGTGCTATAAGCCGAATTCCACGTTTTTGTAATTTATGAATGCGTTCCAAATTTCTCTTAAAAGTAAAGCCCCATAGAATATTACAATAATTAATTTGGGTTGAAATCAAGGTATGATATAACATTTTTAAAATAGATTCTGGCAAGAAATGACGGGGTCTGGTCTCAAAATTGAAAAAAGGACGAGTGTTCACTTTTATAAAATTCATTATATAGAAAGGCTAGTCAAATCAACAAAAAATGATGCATATCTTGGTTTTCTTTTTAATGACAAAGTGAAAAGGTGTTTACCTTTTTTTTTTATACTCACACGGTAAATGTATATTAAGTAATTGATTTTTTTTTTTACCTGCTAGATTTCTTGGAGTAATTTTAATCATAAATCTCTGCTTTGTAACTGAACCATCCGAAGTGAAAACCAGCCACATCTCATTACTGCTTGAGACAACGTCGCCAGGGAGAGAAGAACCTGATAGACTAACCAAACGTGACGCCAAGTTACTTGGATCCGGTTTCCATATTCAAGAAGAGAGGTCCTTAAGACTGCCACGATATGATTTTTGGGGGGTCCAGACACAAGCCATTGAGTGTTGGCTTCATATGGATAGTCGGCTGGGTAGTTTGGTGAAACGATGGTCCCGGAATTGCCATATTCAATGGTAATGACATCGGTTTCGTTATTTAGACCTATTTTAACTCTTTACGTGCCAATCACGCCCCTACCCTCTGCCGCACTGGTTATCCGTTCATGCCAGGGTCTATATCCCACCCCCCCCCCACTGCCAAGTTTTTCACAGCCCTTGTAGTTTTTTAAACGAACTTTCGACAACACTGTTGTACTTAAAATATGTAGCATTCTTATTTGTCTCTAAAGTCAAACCCAATTCTGTTTTTAAAAATAAGAGGGCAATTATCTAAACTTGCATTGTTCCAGGGCATGAATTTGTTTTTTATTGTGTGCGATCGTTTGTACACTAGGTTCCTATCAAAATGTTGACAAACACATCAAATTACTCACAAAAAGTTTAATGTAAACTGTGTAAAGATAAAATTGGTCAATTAAAAGCCGGATGTGCCCATCGCAGAATAAAGCAGATTAACCTGTGAGTGTGCAGTGCACAGAACAATAGAATCGGCGTAATCAATCAACGTTATTCCGACTATGCGCAATCATGCACGAAGCAGGGGAGGGTAGGAAACCGAGCATGGATTAGGCAGTCAATAGTAGGTATTGACGTCGAGTTGTGACCGCCGCATAAGGAAACTGAGGTAACTCTGATATCACAAGTATGAATCAAGTCGTAACTTATTGAAATATAAATTAAGTAATTTTTTGTTTTAATATTTTTTTTTGATCGGATTGACTGTATTGTTGACTTTGTTTCTAGGTGTTTTATAATTTACATAATCTAATCAACTTCAGAATTTGAAGCCATGAACTTCTTTAATTTCTTGTCCCAGTGTATCAAAATAATTATTTCGTTTGTTTTCTGTGGCGAATATTTTGTCTAATTATCCGTGTTTTCAGAGGTAAGCGAGTATCAAGTATTTTCAATTAAGAATTATTCCAATTTTCCCATAGAACGTCAATATGATTATGGTAGATACAAAGACTATTGAAAAGCCATTCTTCTTTTGAAACTGGGCTTAAAACTTTCACTAAACACTTCTTCTTTTTTACAAGCTCTACTAATTTCAAAGAAGTAATTAATTGGAAACCCAAATACCTGAATGCGCTTCATCAGCTTCATCAATAGTGGGCATTATGGCGGTTACGATGTCACGTGTTGACGATGATGATATCCACTCTGTAAAGAGATTAAGTGATAACGATTTATCTTTTAAAATACCACTGTAATACAGTTGGCTTTTGCAAAGAGAGATAAGAGCTCATTTTTCTTCTTTGTTTGTTTGTTTGTTGTTTTCCATTTTGGTAGACATTTTCCGTTTGGTAGAAATCATATCAATTCTACTCCACGTGAAATGTAAACCTAACGTATGACATTAAATCTTAACATAAAGACGCGTCCATTATTTGAGGAGGGGAAACGGCAACATTACATTCATGAGTTTAGTGGAAATACAACTGAGCGGCGCAGAAAATTATACGGTTCTACATTAATGTCAACAAAACCCGCGCTATAACGGCGGGAAGCGACCGATTGACAACTGCATGCAATTATTACTTAGCGTACAAAAACTCGCCTAAGAAAAACTTCCCTGTGGTAAAATGGTCTGGTCAGTCGATCCGTTCGAGCTAATTTTCTCATGGACATGAAATAAATAATTGAACTTTTATCATAGTTTTCGTAGGTAGATGCTTCAGACCAGATTGGGGAAAATACATTTTGGCAAGCCTATAACACCATTGTGCTAAAGTTGTAATCAGAATCTTTATTTTCACATAGATTGATGTTCCTAACGATTATTGATATAAATAGTGATCTTGTCACATCTTGCGAAGACGCCATCCACATGCGATATGCATGTGATATGCGGAAATATTGACCCATCGAGTAAAGATTCTATTGTGATAATGTTCAAAGTGACAGGACTTTTTTTAACCAATCGAAATGAATTTACCATCTCTGGAAAGGTGAGAATTCAAGCTTTTAAAACGGCTTGATCATTAAGCTGTTATATAATTATGCGTTATCCAGGAAGATAATTATGTGGCGTATGAGCTATTTTGAGCGCAAAATTGGCCATATTGTACAGGAATTTGATGTGATTAGGATTCGAATTGACACAAGTGACAGGACTTTTTTTCCCCTTTGCAGTAAGTTATTCCTATTTTTGAAAAAAAGACTCTTAGCGTAATTATTCAAGTTGATCATTTCTTTGAAAAGGTAGTTGCTCGCCCATAATCAAGAAAACAAAAGTGAAAAACTGTGAAAATACAAAATGTCTATGGCAGCGTTTGATTTGCGTAGAGTGATAGCGCCCTCTTCCTCTTAAGTTTACAACTAGAATTGATATGTTGTAGTTTAACCGTGATTTCCTTTATACATGTCGTATACAATTTTTTTCGAGGGCCCATCTTCCAAGATCAAAAATAAAGCAAAATGTCGAAACCATTCTTACTAATGCACTAAACGAGACCTATTTATGGATAAGAAAAAAAACTGAAAATAAAATATATTAAAACATAAGTATTGTTATTAGGGTGAAGAAAAAAACTAAGCACCATTCATGATCCACAAATATCCATCAGAATACATCATGGTTGTATTATAGAATGCGTAAATGATGTGAAGTGTCTAGGCGTACGCTAGGAATCATTCGTAGAAATAAGCATTACTTCAATAAATCTCAATTACCCAAGCTTCATATTACACTGTTAGAACGCGCTTTAAACATTTCACTGTTTAAAAAAATGTTGGTTTAAAAGTTAAACATCCTTGTTTAATATTTAAACATTGTTGTTTAAAACCGGAAAAGCGTGGTTTTATAGCCTTAAACAAGACCTGTTTAGAGACTAGAGTTTAGAAATAAAACAGGTTTGTTTAAACAGGCCGAGGTAAATGTCACGTGATAGTCATGAGCTAATGGCCTCACTCGTTTCATGCAAGGTAAATCAGTGCAACATTTCAATCATGGCGAAGGACTTATGCCTCACACACTAAATAAGTGTATGTACAGATCTGTTGGCTGAGTGGAGAGAGCGTCTGCCTCATAATCGAAAAGTCGTGAGTTCGATTCCCGGCCGCGTTAACCAAAAGTTGGAGCGTTTTTATTTTTGGAGAGAAGCGCGTTAAACTGTTCATATTTTAAACAACCATTAAACAACAGATTGTTTAAACTTTTAAACAACAAAAGTGTTAAAGTTTTAAACAACTACAGGTTGTTTAATTTTTAAACAACGTTGTGCGATTCACCGGTTAACACGCAGTTGTTTAAGATTTTAAACAACTTGTTTATTTTTTTTCTAACAGTTAAACATGTCATCCCATATATTTTTATTGCTAAGTTCGGTTTTGGCAGATGGAAATCAAAGAAATGACCCTGAACGGATTACATAAAAGGGCAGCATACACGATATCAAATCGTACATCGCAGACACGGTCCAAAATCGTTTTTAAAGAACTAAATTTGCCCTTACTAATAACAGATTTTCATGTATATTGATGTACAATTGCGTTAATAAGTAATCGCCCATCACTTATAATACAAGACTTTATTTTGTCGATGATGCATCAACAAGAACCACGCGTAGCTCCGATAAATTGCCTTTGAGTCGGACTGCCAAAATTTTGTACGGCCTTCTATAAAAAAAAAAAAATCATTTGTGTATAATAAGTTCATCTAATTGTAATTAGTTGCCAAACCACGTACGGCTCTCAAATTCTCTCCTCTCATTTAAGCGCATATAGACAGATAAGATCGACCCTCCTAATCCATGTAATTAAGTTATTTTACCGATCACCATTTTTTTTTACTGTTCACGTCGTTCAATTTTTTTTCACAAGTACAGTTAATAACGATCCTTAATCTGTTTATACAGCTCTCCTAATACACCCACCTCTCATAAGTTAGTTTAATACCAAGTTCATGCTGTATATCTTCCTGTTTTTATTTTCATTGACTAAAATTAAAATGATTCTCACTGTAAAGTGCAACGCCCTTTTCGACGTCTAATCTTGCATTATGCATCCATTCATCATGTGGTTTAATTACACATTCTGAGAATTGGACCATCTGGTATTTGACCAAGTGGATATAAACCCAGGGTCTTGTATCAACCACAATTATGCAAGTGTGATTTTCACTAGACTATTTTGTTTGCATAATGTGTTTCTGTACTAAAAACAATGTCTAGAATGAACGAAATAAAATGATCTGAACGTATTTATCTGACAGCAGGTGCACTCAAACTTTTGGCCATTAATATGCCTTACTTTATGGGGCGATCACAGTTCGTGGCGGGGACCCGTACGGCGAGGGGAATGAGTCGTTTTTATAATTTCTCTACAGTGCGGTTCCAATTTTTTTTTCGCACGAGATTAACCCTCAGAGCGACTTGGATAGAAACCACTATTGTGTCATACCTCCTTTCCCCAAAATCTTCTATGCCGGGGTCCGTACGGTGAGTAGGAAAAGACAATTTAACCTTTACGTGCGGTTCCCGGCCGACTCCCTTACGATTTTATGTGCACACCGGAACATTTATCAGTAGTTATGCTTTAAATGTAGGGGAGCCGGGAAGATCGAGAGTGTGCACACGATTTTCCCGGCGTTTTTCTCAACCCGGTAGGCCGTAGAAAACCCGTGGAGTCACCAAAGGGACCCGAGCGAGGTTCTGCCGGTAGCCGTACGGGTTTCTGCCTGTAGCCGAGCGGGCTCCGCCCGTGTTTTTCAGTGAGTCCTCCAAAATAGAATATTGACAGGCCTCTTGCAATACGGTTCCAGTGTGACTTTCCTGCGGCCCCCGCCAGGGCCCCTAAAAGGTTCCTGAAAAGAATATACGAGAAGGTTAGACTGTCCAGGGTCAGATCTCAAACTCTGTCTTGAAATATACTTTTGTTTATATTTATACAGTGGTGGCCAAAATTATTAGAACACCAAGCATATTAAAATAATTTTAGTTATTTTTATTCAGTTGACCTTTTAAATACCTATAAAATGGTTGGAATGTCTCCGAATATCATCATTATGCTTTAAAAACTAAATAAGAAAGCCATGCGTTGGGAACTCGCCCCCAAGTCGCCTCTTTTTATGTTACACCACCGATTGAAAAATCTAAAAAAAATCTTGCCCCTTTCAGGATCAAAGTGCCATAACGTTAAACATTTTAAGCCTCTCCCTACAAAAGTATATATATTCTGAAAGGAAATTTCCTGAGGATGTCAAAAATGACATTCATAACAATACAGGGCGAAGTAGTTATATCTTATGTAGGGATTTTTAAATAATTTTTGAAGGGCCCCAAATTTTTAATTCAGTGCCCCTATTTAAGTCCCCCGTTACAATGACCCTTAATATTTTAACATTTTTTAATTGCTCATGAAATTTCCTTTTAAAAATATACATTTACAAGGAGTGTCTTCATTCAATGAAAAAATAGGCTTAACCTTCAATGGGCATTGGTTATTTTGGTCATCTCACCCTCCAAGGGTGGGGACGAATCCACCCTCCCCAGTTGACCAATTTTTCTGAAACTTAGCATGTATTTGAGGGATATTAGACAAAATACGCCTGCTAAGTTTTATACTTCTATCTCAAATAATTTTTGAGCAATCGGCATATGTAATTGGCATTTTACTTTTTGGCATTTGGACTACATGTTTAATACACAAGTCTTCGGGGAAACCAAAAGCGCATAGCGCAACTGTTTTTAATCCTGCGCATTACCAGAAGGTCAAAACTAAATAAATTTGGTGTGTACGTATACGTAAGACCCTACGCTAAAGAGTCATGAAAGCTCATGGCACACAAAAGATATCTTTAATCTGATTTCGGCAAATGAACTAGGGCATTGATAATCCCATAGACGTTGTGTAGGTTCAGGTGTTCTAATAATTTTGGCCACCACTGTATATAGATTTTGTTTTTGTTTTGTTTTGTTTTTGTTTGTTTGTTTTTGTTTTTGTTTGTTTTGTTTGTTTGTGTTTTTTTTTGGGGGGGGGGGCTGTCGCATGAAAGACCACTTTGGTCTTTTTAGATGTTTATTTAGGACTAATCATCTCATTTCGTTTCCCAATACATGGACCATCAATGTCACTTTCAAATGAGTGTAATTTCTCTCCTAACTCTTAATGCGCCACTTGAAAAACCGGCCTGTGCCACATTATATCAGGGAAACCCATTTAAGGCCAATCTTTATATAGTCACCTAAATCAACTTGCTATAACTTTTTACTGCTTGAACCTAACCAGAGATATTGTGTAGCAAAGTTGTAGAGTATGACATTTCCATTTTGATGATGCCACACTCATGGCATTATTTATTATCATTTGTATAATAATCATTAATATATATTGTTTGATATTTTATATATATGACAACTGTTTATTCCTCCAAAATGTCTTATTTACCAATGAAGACATATTTTCAAACCAAATGCATTAGCAAGGTGAACTTCTAAGCTTTATTTTGGTATATCATACTCTGATACTAACAATAACTACTAGGGTTATTATTGAAAGAAAAAAGTTCAAAGGAAAAGAAAGATCAAAGTGTCCCTCGCAGCCACTCTTGACAACGGGGTAATCCCTCCCATTGAATTCCCCCAGCCCTGTAGGCCACTCTTGACAATGGGGGTAATCTCCCCCACAGAAATCTTCCTCCCTGGTCACCTAACCTTGATAATGGGGTGATCTCCCAATTGAAACTACCCTGGTCCTGGTCATTGTCGATATCCGGCTTAGCGGGAAGTAAAAGAGAACATCAGAGGGATACATCTTTTTCTTTTCATCCCCTTCTTCTTTTGTTGCCATAAATTAGCCTTTGAAATGAAGAACTTTATTGATTTTTGTTCTTTCCACAATGCATGTATACAAGTACAGTTTACTGTAATATGAGATGTACAAGTATATGAGGACTTATGACAAGAGCAAAAAAACAACAAAAAAAATTGACTCGTGTACTTGTGTGCAAAATTGCACTCACGGCACCCCTACGTACGGTGCAATTCTGCACTCATGGCACATAAAGAGGCTGTAATGGGGTACACAATGAAAATAATATTTTGGATCAAAATTCGTCTCTGAACTATCGGTTTTATGGATGGATCTTATTTATTCATGTAAGATCTATCCATTTAGAGCATCTTATAATAAAATATATATATATATATATATTGGTAGTCGAACTCAAGTCCTCTGGATGAGAGTCTGTTTCCTTATACCACTCGGCTAGTATTACTGATAGCGACAACCTGATTCCTAATTTAAATGAACCAAACTAGGATATATTAGTGCACGTTCAAGGCTTATTAGTAGTAATTAATTTGTAAACGATTCGGAAAATAAAAATCGCTTGCAGCTCAAACAGAATTTATCAAAACGACTGATACAATACGCAGTCCGGGTCCCGCGGATGGTACTGTGATCGCCCCATTAGTACTTTACTACTCTTTCAATCCAAGTCCCAAACAGGCTTTAAAAGCTTTAACCCTGGACTCCAGGTTACATTGAATAAAAAGTGGCTCAACTAACCTTCACTTTGTCCAAGTGCATTGTGGATATATGACGTCATCAGAAGAACGACGAGAAGCCGGACACCAGGGAAAAGTTTTCCGATGAAATTCTTCATTTTCTCTCAGTGATGCCACTAGGAATATCAAGATAAATGGTAAGAATAAAGATTTTGTTTCCCCCCAAATGCTAGATGTCCTAAGTTTACCGTTTATGAGGTAATTTTATATTTTAAAAATCATCTAGGTTCATCTGTCCGAGGTAATTGTCCTCGTGGGAGTATTTGTTCGGGTATAGTTCCATAATTAGTTTTGGTGGTAGAAATAACCTCGCACAACTCCATAAAAGAAAAGAAAAAAAAAAAATTTGTACAAACTTAGACTTGTGTGTATTGGTTCTAGGACAATTACCCCCTGGACAATAACCCCCGACAATTACCCCCGAAATTACCCCCCGAGGACAATTACACCGGACAATTACCCCCAAAGGACAATTACCCCCCCCCGACAGTTACCGCCCGGAGAGTTACATCACCGCGCGTAGGACCCCTCACCTAGCGCGGACAATTACCCCTCAAGGCATTGATGTTGGAATCAAGCGGCGCCCATTGTGGGTCTCGCCCGGTATCGCAGGTTTTCTAATTATTTTTTCTACTTGATTTAATCATAATGAATCTCTCTTTTCTCTTTCATATATCTCTTTCTCCTTTGCTCTCTTTCACATTTCTCTTTTTTCTTGCTTTTTTTCTCCCCCGCCCCTTTCACCCTTTTGCGCATTGAAAAAAATGGGGGGGGGGCTTGGAGCCCCAAGCCCCCGTTGATACTAATATATGCATCAGAAAATATGTAAACGGGCCCTCATATTACCTTTTATTTCATAGACAACACTTTGAAAATTCATGAAAGACACAAATACACATAATAATCACACATGTTGAATATCTCTGATTCATCTCTGATTCAAACTGATATGATTTTTAATTATTTTTTTGTCTAATTTCACGAAAAATGATAAATCCTTGGTCTGAACCATGGTTTCTAAGGGGGCGGCAATAAAGGTCATAATTAATAACTGCCATAAATTAACAAATTAAGTGAAAATATAAACTAAAGCCTAATGTCAATTTATGCAAAAATAAGGTTATCGTAAAATTAGTTATCATACATAAGTTATTCGTTATGGCCCAGATGACCGCCGATAGAAACCATGGTTTCGGACGCACGTATTTTGCAGAATCTACCGTTGGGAATATTGAGGGCCAGTTTACATATTTTCTGATGCATATAATGTGTATCCAACAGGGGGCTTGGGGTGCAAGCGCCCCCCCCTCCCCATTTTTTTCATGGCGCAGAAGGCGCCGCTAAACAAAACAAAAAAGGGGATGGAGGGGATGGAGGTGGTGTGGTCGTATGGATAAGTAAGGCGGACTGACGATCACAAGGTACGCGTTTCGAATCCGTCCATTCCACTAATGTCCTTTGGCAAGATATTAATCTGCAATTTGCCAGACTTGACCCAAGTAAGGTAAATGGGTACCGGTAGGAAGAAATTCCTCGAATGCGCTAAAGCGCCCTTTATAAGGGCAGCTATGGCTGGCTATAGCCGGGTAATATATTAGCTGCGCCACTGAATAGTTTACTAGATTAGTCGGCGCATTATAAATGCTTAATATTGATATTATTATTGAAATTATTATTAAAGGGAAGGAAGAAAAAAAGGAAAAAAAAGGAAAAATAAGAAAGTGTGTGTGAAAGAGAGAGAGAGGCAGAGATAGAGAAAAGGAGAAAGATAAATATAAAAGAGAAAGGGAAAGAGAAAGCCATTAAGATAAGATCAAGTAGAAAATAATTCGAAAAACTTGCGACACCAGGCGAGACTCACAATGGGCGCCGCTTGATTCCAACATTAATGCCTGTGAGGGGGGTAATTGTCCGGGGGGTAATTGTCGGGGGGTAATTGAGTATATGAATATAAAAAAGGCCTAAGTCCATAGGAGGCCATTTCGAGATAATCGAAAAAAACTGAATATTTTTTTAATTTGGGCAATTAAAGTATATTTGGCTAAAAGACATCAGAGAACATCATAAAACAAATTAAAAGTGTAAAATTGAACATAAATGTTCAAATTACTTGTGGGCGGGGCCTTTTGTCTGGTGGACTTGGGTCGTTTTTAGAATCATATGGACTTAGGTCGTTCTCACATTCATATACATGGTAGACTTCTGTAGTACTGAATGCATAAAAATGATACACAAGAGATTTCTTTTATATATCAGACAAAAAGGGCCCCTTATCTTTTTGTATTTTAGGTTTTTAAACAATTTTTTTTTATAGCTGATGTGTTTTGGGATGAGCGAGCGGGTGTGGGTGTGGGTGTGTGGGTTTTAAATGTGAGGACATGTGTAGGTGTTCAAATACTAAAAAAAAAAGTTTGCAAAATGATGTATTATTCACGTTTTACAGTTCACTGTTCTTCCATCCATGAAACCAAGAGGTCTTAAGCACACAAACAACAGTTCAAGAATGGGAGGGGGGGGGTGGGTATGGTCCCTCCCTTTTATTTATTTTTTATTAAATAGAAAAAGAAGAAATATAGAGGGAGTCCCCACTTAAGCTAAGGTTGGGGGTGTAAATGGAGTGAGAACTTTTCCTTAGCAAGGACCTTTATTTCATGTTTGCCAGAGATCTTGGGGTAAAATGCTTTTGTAAATGGGCAGAATTTTTTATTTTATTGATTATCAGTGAATTTTGGGGTAAAATTCTAAAAAAAAACAAAAAAAATGTATTTGTGTTGTGAGCGAATTTTGTAAGAAAACATCAATCCTGAATCCACCCTGCATGCCCCACATCCACACACTCACATCAGCATAGGAATTACTTTTTTTTTTTGAGGAGTTATTTTTTAGGTGGTATGTACGTATGTACATAGCACCTCTTGTTATTGTCCGAATCTTCTTTTTCTTTATTTTTATTTTTTTTCTTTATTTTTATTCTCCTGTACAATTCTTGTAGACACGATAACTCAAAAAATAATGCTTTAAAGTATTTCATATTTTCAGCAATGATAGATCTTTATAAAATCTGAGCACTGAAATCTTTTCTAGCTCGCCGAATGAGCCGTGGCTGGTCTTAAATAGAAGAGCGTCATGTTTCTAACAAAAAATAATTTGACAGCCTATTTGATAAATGCTTTTAACAGGTTGAAAATTTTTAAAAACCGGTGTGTCAAAATCTAAAAATGCTCAAAATCACCCCATATTCATACAAAGTATGTTTCAGGCCATTTCAAGCTCTTTGTAAATCGCGTAAAACTCGGAATTTTTTTTCTTGAGTGGCAATTTACACACTTCTCTTAGGAGTTTCTATACATTTTAAATCGTTTCCAGCCTACCATACGGTCGCACGCGCTCATCAAATTTCAAAATCCGTGCGTCAATGGGGCATATAACGTAAAAACATAACAAAACATACGTCTTTATAATCCTCCATAGCAGAGAGGTCAAAACCCTATTTATTTTTTAACATGTTCTCAAAGTTTATGACATAGTAAATATAATCCACTAATTAAATGTAGAGTCTAAGGAATAAAACATCGGCATATTCTCATGCAAACCCAAAATTTCATTTTTTTTTTTTCCAATCCAAATTTCAATCCAAACGTATAAATATTGGTTGATTTTCTCCCAAATGCTTTTCATCAGTTGAATTGTGAAAGGTAACTAAATGTAAATTCATCACATTACACATTTCACTTTCTTCTTTTTCAAAGAGTTTATTTCACTCTCTCTGTCCGTTTCACTTTTGTTCTCTCTCTCTCCAATTACCTATTGCTGCATACTTGTTTGTTTTACACATACATATCAGTACATATCACCGATAATTGTACGCATTACAATTATTTTTTTATTCTTTTTTTTATATAATTGATGAAATTACACGTATATGTCATGAATGGGTAAAAACAATATGAAGAAAGGGAACGTGATCCAACCACGGCAATAGGCTTCCTTTCATTATCAAAACATGTTAACTATTTTATTAGGAAGGATTTATTATTTCTTTATTAATTGATAAAACAATACTCTGCATCTAATCAGTCATATCGCAGCTTCCTGAAAAGTTGGAATAACAGAAGTTATTTCGGGAATCAAGGAAACATATTTTGGTGCAAAACAAACATTGAATGTCTCACTTGTTATCATCTGATGCTTTTAAAATCTGTTTTTTTTTATTCTTTAATTGGGTTTAATACTATATCTCTTGACGTGGATCAGATTTACGTTTCCTCCCCCTCTTATCGTTATATAATTACATTTACGCGTATCGTAATATTACAATAGGGGATTTTCGAATTGTGTCGAGGGATTGAGTGTTTATTAGTCAACGATTTCGCTGGACAAATAATAATATATCATCTTCATCATTATAGTTATTTGCTTGCTAAATGCTCTTTGTTCCATAAAGTCTCACAGCTTAAACTTAAATGTCTTCCATATTCGGCCGACCAGCGTTCGAGAGAAGCATATAGATAGTAGCTAAAGGGCGGCAATAGTATTCTTGTATACTCCTGTATTTCTGTCCAAATGAAGGCGCGCCTATTCTCTGTATTATTATCATAATATAATCATATGATTAAGAAGACGATGATCAATTTATGATTGTACTCCCCTATCTAATCTTCTTAGTAAACCCCACATAGAAGAGGGATTTATGCAATAATTTCTCTTCTGCCATAATATTGATAATACCATCAAAATCACAATCATGGCCTATTATATATAAAGTGACTAAATAGCAAATTAGCGTCAGGTCTGAAGTCTTTATCTTTTAGATAATTTTCTCATTATACAATGATGTCCCTATTTTCGATGTCCACTTTCCTCTAACAGAACCAAAGACACTTAGTAATAATCTCGAGTCTAGAAGCTTTTGCGTTATGTCATTAACCTACACAACTAGATTTCACCAATTCGTCCTACAATCAAACGTTCAAAAGATGCCAGCGATGTACGACCTATACTAGCTACAAAATCCACTCATACTCACCGGACTCCGTGACCTACCATTACCAACTTATCCGATACATGTGCCGTCTACAGTAAAAGAAATAGGAGGTCTCGATTATGAACTTATATTATTGTCTCTAGTCCAATAACTGCGTTAAACCCAAATTGGATAAATACCAAATGTAATGCAACTCCAATCTACGGTAAGAAGGGAGGACATAAGAGCCAGATTAGAATACTAATCAGGAGGTGTTACGGTTTCATGACATATTGGTAGACCATCCTCCCAGCATTTTTTGGTACGCCGTTTTCAGTTTGGGTTCTTTGCAACGCACGATGACGATGAGTCAACAATCTCAAGAAGACTGCCCGAAATCTCAATTAGGCCTATGCCAGTGGACGGCATGAAAATTAAAAACAAATAGTGAAAGAATATGTATAGTACGCACATAAACACCACACCTTCACCACACATACACACACACACCAATCCCATCATCACAAGAACACGTAGCATTATCCACACACGCACCGCACCACAAAGACATGTAAATAAATTTCAGTAATAAATTTTCCCTTTTCTGTGATCAAGCGCATAGATGGTTTGCTTACCATGCATAATGATTTAATAATTTGGGACCTTAAGTAATCTCCCTAACAACTGCGTTGTGGGTCCGATCCACTAAGGAATCAGGTGTGATTTGTGTGTGTGTGTGGCGTGTGTCTTTGAGTGTGTTTGTTGAGGGTATATTTATAATGTATGTATTCGGATGTGTGAAGTGTTGTGTCTAGGCGCATGTGCAGTTGTTGTGTGGGTATTTGTATATGTGTTGTTGGTGTTGTGTAAAGAGTTGTAATGTTGTGGCGTTGTGTGTCTGGTGTGCATTGCACATAAATAATAAATTTATCAATTATTATTCCTCACCTATCAAGCCACTTTTGGTGCTAGTGAAATTTTCTGTCTTTTGCAAGATTATCTATTCGTCTAACGTTAATTCAGTCCGATCACCCCCAAAAAAAAAAAAGGATCAAAATTAAAAGGGAAAAAGCAAACCCCCAACCAGATCTTGAGGATGACTCTATCACGACTTTATCAATGAAGACCGCCCATAGACTTTCATACTCTGATCACAGCCACAACTTGAAAATTGAAATTTGAGACACTTTTTTTTTACTCGACATCTGTACAAATCCGAACAGCCCCTATAATTATGATTACAACCTCTGGAGGGTCATTTATAATACGACTAAGAGAATGGTGGCTCACTGAATATGAACAATAATGAGATAAATTAAATAGATGATTGAAAATAAGAGAAATTGCATTAAAGTGTGCTTGTCATTGCTTCAAGAATTGTCTCTCTTGTTGTTTTTAGTATAATACATACAAACATATGAACTATCTGATTCATGAACAAAAATAAGAGAGGAAAAAAAAAATAAGAGGAAGAAGCTAACACATTTAGTTGGCTATTTGATCATTTAAATTCTGTCTGTGTGAAAATTATCTCATTGGTTATTTAATTACGTCACCTTCCTCAATGGCTTAAATTTCATTCCCTTGCATACATTCCATACATCGTTTTAATCAACATCGTGAATGACATTTAACAATAAATTGTTATACTGTCCTGTTTTCACCTCTTATATTATTCTCTCTGTGCCTTCCTCTGCTCTCTCTTTCCATTAATTTTTCTCTGTTATCAATCAGACAATTTCATGCGCTCGCGACGAAATAGACAATATTTAGGGTGGTATGGTTGTATACATACCACTGTCTTTGCTTAAGTTGTCCGAATCTTCTTTTTTTTCCCCTCTCGTTTATTTGTTTTCTCCTGCACAACTATCTTGTAGACACGATAACTCAAAAAATAAAGCATTAAGTATTTCATCAATTTTCAGAATGGATAGGAGTCCTTATAAGATCTGAGCACTGAAATCGTTTTTTGTAGCCGCATTAGTCATAAGGTGACGTTCGTCTAGAAGGCCATTTGTAAAATCAATTATCATCATAACTTCATAGCCAATAATCATTGATCAATCATATTTAAGTCACAAATAAACTTCAAATTGTAAGCGCATCTGTTGGGGTCATTTTATAAATGTTCTCAAAATCACTTTATGGGCTGCAATGTAGAGTAGTAAAGCGTCATTTTAAGCCTTTCAGAAAAAAACGCGCTGCGCGCACGATGTCAAAATTGCGCTGCATTCATGCGGTCGGGAATAAGAATGCAGCTCCAGATACGCGATTTTTTGTCTCTATCATAAGTAATCTTTGATAATAATTTCACAACAAATTTAATAGCCCATAACAACACTCTTTTAGACGATTCATACCGAAATGGAGCGTCTCTTCAATTGAACACCTACTATACTCGCGTCTGGCCGGCGGAATTTTGTCAATTTTGGCCAAAAAATATGCCATTTGTTTTGCCCAAAAACATGCCATACACATAAATGCTTAAAATGTACGTTCCCGCATAGTGTAGAGGGGTTCAAAAGTACGTCGCGGTTAACACTTTGAAGCTGGCGCCATTTCATACCAACGATGTGCGACTAATTACGCAGTTGTCCAAAAAACGAAAGCGTAGAAACGCGCGCCAGAGTATGATGTTGGGTCCGAAACGTATTGCGCGAAGTCATGAGCCAATTTGTTATCGGCAATGATTCGACCGCTCGGATGTCCCCGCCTGTTGTGCAAGCGATAAGTATTATGCACGTGATAATCTCGAGATCCGAACACTGTATATGTATTCACTGAATTCACTGATAGTGCACTGATACAATGTTTTATACACAAACAGAGTATTCACACACGCGGTACGCCTCGCACTCACAGCGCGATCGCGATTGGCTGGCGTGTGTTTGCACTAATTTTGATTGACAACCGGCCGTATGCAAATTAAGTCATGCTCTCGATCGTGAACAATATGGCGGCGACCACACAGATCGTATCTTGAGTCCTCGTTTTAGCTTAGCGATGCTCGTGCAGGACCGCCTTTAATAATTATCCAGGATTCACCATCAATTGCAAATACATTTTCTTGGCGTCAAAAATTGTCGCCAAATGAGCCGTGGCTGGTCTCAAATAGAAGAGCGTCATGTTTCTAACAAAAAATAATTTGACAGCCTATTTGATAAATGCTTTTAACAGGTTGAAAATTTTTAAAAACCGGTGTGTCAAAATCTAAAAATGCTCAAAATCACCCCATATTCATACACAGTATGTTTCAGGCCATTTCAAGCATTTTGAAAATTTCCGCGCGTAAGCGCCCGTGTGCGCGTTTTGCGCGCTCTTTGTAAATCGCGTAAAACTCGGAACTTTTTTCTTTAGTGGCAATTTAGACACTTCTCTTAGGAGTTTATATATTTTAAATCGTTTCCAGCCTACCATACGGTCGCACGCGCTCATCGAATTTCAATTTCCGCGCGTGCGTCAATGGGGCATATAACGTAAAAACATAACAAAACATACGTTTTTAGAATCCTCCAAAGCTCGTCGGAAATCCAAATTTCAATCCAAATTTAGTCATTATCAGGATAAATATTGGTTGATTTTCTCACAAATGCTTTTCATGTTAAGGCTGAGACAGTTCCCAAAAAGTCGAAATGTAAAAGGTAATTGAATGTAAAATTCAGCACATTACACAATTCATTTTCTTATTTTTCAAAAAGTTTATTTCACTCTCTCTTTCCGTTTCATTTTTGTTCTCTCTCTAGCTCTCTCCTGTAGCCAATTGCTGCATACCTTTTTGCATTACACATACATATCAGTACATACCAACGATAATTGTACGCATTACAATTATAAAGCTCTAGTTTTAAATATATATTGACACACACCCACCACAACACCCCTCACACACCCTCTGACACACACACACACACACACACACACACAGAAGCACAAACATCTGCAAGTGAACTTCAACTTCAATTT
>CALNVZ010002200.1:177101-223443 GCA_940671915.1 Paracentrotus lividus | reverse complement strand
AAGATATCATCGTTTATGATTATTCATTGTTTTTCCTGCCATCTTTCTTAGTTATTTTGTTTTTCTCACTTCGCTTTTTTATTATCCTTTTCCTTTCTTTTCGTTATGTTGTTCATTTGTTTTTCCTGTTTCTTTATCTTTATGTTTATTGCATGGTGAGTTTTCTTCTGCATTCTATGCTGTTATTTATACTTTGTTTCTTCTCTTTCCTTAGATGATTTATTCCCATTGTTTTTCTTCTCTTTCCTTATGTAATTTGTTTCATCATCTTCCTTTCTTCTAATTGTTTTTCTTCTCTTTCCATTATTCATTCTCTTCTATTATGTATTCATATGTTTTTCTCTCTTTCCTTGGTGTTATCACATTGTTTTCTCTCTTCCTTATGTCCTATTTCATTGTTTTTTCTCTCTTTCTAAGATTTTTTCCTCTCTTATGTTATTATAATGTTTTCTTTAGTTATTTATTTTTCTACTACTCTTCCTAAACAATAATTATTGTTGTTCTCTATTTTCTTATTCATCATGATTTCCTTTATCCTAATGTATTATTGTTCTTCTGTCTCGATTGTTTTATCTTTCTATAATGCATTATAGATACAGTAATAGATATGCTTCATGCATTACTTCCGGGTTTGCTCCTCACAATTATGACGTCATCAAATAGCCCTTAAAAATATCCACGGATCTTCCAATTGAACCCGATTGTATATACAATGTTCAAAGCAGTTTGATGGAAAAAGATCCATGCGTATAGAAATGGCGTATATGAAAGTTCGGTAAGGGGGCACATTGTGCCCCCCCCCCCTCCCCCTTGGTCTTGATAGGGTTAAGGAATAAGCTATACCAAACGGACTTCCTCAGGCTTCCGAAGCCTGTTTTATTTCATTTGATTCAGACGTTTAGTTAAATCTGGCAATGCATTAAGTCAAGAAAAAACATGCAAGACGCCAGACGAACAACAGTAAAAAATTGTGGGCTAAAATTCAGGTTGTGAATAAGCATAGCAACTTACAATACAGCATAATATTAATAACATTTCTTAGTTACTTAGCTAGGTAATATCTCGGAATTCAATGCAATTATCAACAGAACAATTGTCATCAAAATAACCTCATAATTAATTTAACTTCAAAGGGTTAATCTAAATGAATTACATTATAGACTATATGGACTATATTTTGGTTTAAACTTACCATCCTCCAATGAATCAATCTGTCAATTAATTAATATCTATTTCCATTTCCATCAAAAAGAATTGCCCACCTTGGCCATTCCCCATAAGACATATGTCTTATTCTTGTCTGGTAAGTCATCCGGATGAAAGCTGAATAAGAGCTCTTGACAGAATCATCAGAGATACTGCAATTGTAAATCTCATCAACAACACAATGTAGATCATGCCTGTAAATTAAAACGAGGAAAAGCGATCAATATGAATTAAAATATCCTTGAAGATTTCAAACGACAATATACACTGCCCTCCAAAAGTTTGGGTACACCTGATGTCAGCTCTGTTTTGGATCATTTTGAGGCATTTTATGTCCAGTATTTCAGTCCAAATGATGTCTAAGTTACAAAAAATACATTACAGGGGCCGCGGAGCGTTTTTGAAAGTGGAGGGCTGAGCCGAAGAAGTGGGGGGGGGGGGCTGAACAGGCTAAAAATCAACAAATGTATGGTCATTTTTGCGTTTTTGTACACGTTGGCTGAAAAAATGGGGGGGGGGGCTGAGCCCCAGCCCCCCCCCCCCCCGGCTCCGCGGCCCCTGCATTATGCAACCAATATACTTCACGATTACCACGCCAAGTCTCCTTGGAATTTAGAAATTACTCAAAATATGCAAAAAGTGCAAAAACGTGATTTTGCACTAATTTAATGAAATATTGAAAAAAGAAAATATCTGGGCTAATAAAGGTCCGATCACTGTAAAATTTAGTATGGATGTTGCGGCATATGTGAAATATAACCCTGTACTGTTCGTTTCTATTTTGACATACCAATTTATCAATTATGCAAATTTATGCAAATTAAAGGTCTATTTTTAGAAATCTATCAATATTTTGTTTTAAAAATTGCTATGACGCCCAAATTGTTGTTAAAAGTTGCTGAGTATAATACTGAAGAAAATTATAATTAAAAAGTTGGACTTTCTCATGACTTCCTTTGTATTCTTTTGTTCTATCACTTTCTATTGTCTTCGATTATTTCTATTTTTATGTATTTCTTTATAGTTTGGGGTCTTTTCTGTTTCTGAAATGAAAGCAAATATTATCTTGCATTCTATTTAGGTCTGACATGCAATAATGCAATGTTGTATCACCTAACATCACAATGGGCAGTGTTCTTATAACAATAGTTGCACTACGCTTTAAAGGAAAAGTCACCCAAAGGCAAATTTGGGTTGGCAGCGGTTGCGCAGCAGTCATGGATGTTTTAAAGTTGGTTAAATTAGCCGAGACCCCTCCTCCAGTCAGAACAGTCATAATTCAGTCTTAATATGAAAAGTTGTTTAAGTAGGAACCATTGTTTTGACGTGTAATAAGGAAAATTGCAAAATATAGAAAAATTCAATTATTGCCCATTTGTGTACTGAATGCACCATTCACCTGAATTGCTCTACAACACTCTTAATTGCATCTAAAAGGCTTTAAGCATCATCTTGTATGTTGAAATCAATCAAAGTATATTTCAGAAACATAAAAGACCCCAAAACATAAAGAAATACATAAAAATAAAAACAATCGAAAACAATAGAAAGTAATTAAATAAAAGAATACAAAGGAATTCATGAGAAAGTCCAATTTTTTAATCATAATTTTATTGAGTATTATACTTAGCAACTTTTAACAACAATTTGGGCTTCATAGCAATTTTTAAAACAAAATATTGATAAATTTCTAAAAATAGACCTTTAATTTGCATAAATTTGCATAATAAATTCATAATAATAAAGTGTGTCATCAAATAGAAACAACAGTAGGTCTACAGGGTTTTTACATATGCCTAACATCCATATAAAATTTACATTGATCGGACCATATTAGCCGAGATATCTTCTTTTTTCAATATTTCATAAATTATTGGCAATACGTTTTGCACTTTTGCATATTTTGAGTAATTCTAAATTCCAGAGACTTGCGCGGTAATCGTGAAGTAATATGGTTCATAATATTTTTTGACTTAACATCATTTGGACTGAAATACTGGACATAAAATGCCTCAAAATGATCCAAAACAGAGCTGACATCAGGTGTACCCATACTTTTGGAGGGCAGTGTATATATTTACAATTTAAAACTGTCCAAAATTTGTGTTCATTCGAAACTTTACAAAACCGTAATGATTTTTGGAAATCTTGATTCAAGTAAGCTGGCAAAAAACGAAGACATTTCAAACCACTATTGAAAATAAACAGACCTTTTCTGTTTGTTCTGGATTAATATGCGTTAATAATTTTAATTTTACCTTTTCAGGATCAATTGGTTCTGGAGCGTTGTGCTCCCTGGACAAGAAGCCAGCTACTGCTTTGAGAACGACCTGGCCTGCTCTTGGGAGAGTAAACGGCAACATAGTTGAGTCCCATGTCTGTAGATCTGGCTGGTTTAACTAATCATGGGCAAGTGAAACAAAAAAAAAATATGATAACACTGAGAATATCAATGATATAACCTTAATATTACCCTTACACTACATTGTATTATATATACTGCTGCTACTACAAAGATATGATAAATATGTAGGGCCTATAATAGAGGATATTAATCTGTATTTATATATCTGGCTGGTTTAACTAATGAGCAATAAAAACAATATTGAATGAACATACAAACAGTGATATTAATAATAAAAGAAATATGTATACTAGTATACTGCCGCTAATACCAATATTGCTTAGTAATATTAATTATGAAGCATATTATTCAGTTTTAGAGTGTATGAATTAAGGTTATATTAATGCTTAGGATAGACTTACCCGTCATACCGTGCAGCTGATACCGCAGCAGAGAGCAACGAGAAAAATCAATGAAAAACTTCATCTTAGAGAACCTATTCATACGAATAAAGATTCGAAGCTTCTGATGAATTCCTGAGATCTATTTATACCATCTCATTCTGAAATGCTATCTCAATTCAAGGAGGATAAGAATAGTGTTGCTGTTTTAAGTATAACCTAATAGGATTAAAAATCCACAGCAAACGTGTCCACAAAGTAACTTATTTTATATAGAACGGTTGGTTTATCAAGTGATTATCGGGGTCTTCCCACGAGTCCTGGTCCACGATCTACGTCCCACGAGACCTCGGTCCCACGACCTACGTCCCACGAGGCCGAATACTGTTCCCACGAGTCCTACTCCCACGAGACCAACGTCCACAGATCCTACGTCCACGAGGCCGAGTATTTTCCCCACGAGTCCTCGACCCACGAGTCCTCGGCCCACAGAGTCCCTACGTCCACGAGTCCTCGATCTCCACGAGACCTACGTCCCACGAGCCTACTCCCAACGAGTCTTACGTCCCACGAGGCCGATTTTTTCAATCGCATATTTTAATCAATTAGGGATGTTTTCTGCGTCAAAAATTGACTAAATTTATATATGAAAATATCTCAAATGTATACTAAATTCATGATCTTGTAAGTTTTTATATTAACAACGGGCATCGGTTTGCTGCAGTGTTTAAATCGGGGAAATATTATGATTTATACTTAGTAGCATCATGCTATTCTGAGGGGGCACGGGACACTGGCCCTGGATAGGGAAAAGGGGCGCCGCAAGGGAATGAAGGAAATAGAGAAGAGAGAGAGAGAGAGAGAAGGAAGAAAATAAGAGAAAGGGGAAAAAGGGGGAGTAAGACAAGAAGAAAGGGACAAAGACAAAGAACAAAAAAAAAGGGGAAGAAAAAAGAGCCGGAGAGAGAGAGAGAAGAGATATTTAAAAAAATAAATTAAAAATATACGTGGTGCAAAATTGACGTATATTAGGGGTCAAATCAAACGCTGGGTTAGGGGCGCCAATTTTAATCCAAATCTGGGGCATCAAATTACCTAGATAAAAGAGGTACCAGAACTGAGGGGGTCCAAAATGATTTTAAATTTAGGGGTACCACATCGACTTAAAACTATCGACCTTTAACTGGAAGGGGATCCAAAAAGTTCTTTCATAGGTAAGTATGTGGGCGCTAAACTGATCTAAACTTAGGGCAACAAATTGACCTTAACTTAGGGGGGGGGGGGGTATTGTGGTTTGAACAGCGTGTATAATCAGATATGGTTATTTACGTCTGGGACCGACCTTAACGTCACTATCCGAGAGACTGACTGGTTTCGAAGCAGTTCCACTCCATGTCAATTTGTGGCTGATCATAAGAGTTGACAAAGAGCGTTACAGCCGACCAACTCCTGACCCTAACGATCGAAGCAGCGATCTCTTAGGGGCGCCACTTCGATCTTAAATTCAAGGGCGCGCCAAATTGACCTTAAAGGATAAAGTTTGTTGTCCAAATTAATCTTAAACGAAGGGGCCCCAAATATCATGAATATAAAGGTTGCTATTTGCTCGTTCTCCCCTCCTCCCTGGATTTTTCTTCACTTTCTTTCCTCATTTCTTTGTCCTTCATTCTTTCTTTTCCCTTCCTCCCTTTCCCCCTTTTTATTGCACGGCTAATAGTGGCCGCGACCGCCCCTGGATCCACCTATATCTTACAATTTCCACATTCATTAATTGGTACAATGTGAGGCATAGACATCTTCCTCCTAATATAATAAATAATAATATATAATACCCATTATTTATAATTGCGCTTTTCCCATAGTGCTAAAGAGCTTTACAGTATATTATTACCCCATCCACTGGATTTAACTCCATACTTGTAGTCAGCCATTTATAGGCGCCTTATATGGAATTATCCTCCCGGGTACCCATTGCACATGGGTGGAGTGGACGTAAGTGCCGGTGTGGTAATCGAACCCGTGACCTTTGCATTCCCAGTCTAGTGATACGACCATAGACTACGGCACTTACGCCAATATTGACAAATTCAAGGAAAAATATTAACTGATTTTTTTTCTTCCTTTACACACTCTTTCGAACTCTTTCAATTCACTTTCCCGTCTTTTCCTTTTCCCGATTCTTCATTTTATTTTGTATTTTCCTTTGCGCTCTTGGAGGGTAAGTCAGCAATCGTGACGTCGTGATGTCTCTCTTTGGTTTGAATCGTTTTCTTCTCGACAGCCCTCTACGTATACACCATCAGAAAACAGGTGCAAGAGTCAGTTTTGAAAAAATCAAATCCTAAGTGCCCCAAAGAGGAAACTCCCATTTCAAAAACTGAGTATTTTTAGTGGAAGAAGTACCTAAGTCCAAAGTTTTAGTGAAGAAGTACGTAGTCCACCCAAGCTGGGTCAAAGATTTTGGTGAGGGGAAGAGGGATTGGGCAGCTCCGCCCATCTAATAATAAGACACAAGAAAATATTTTACCAAAATTCGGCTGGCAGCACATGAGGGGTAATTTGATTTTATTTTTGAATGGGCAGGGAGAGGCGGGGGGGGGGTTAAGAGAAACCCCGTGAGCAGTGTGTTTCTGAGTAGGGTTGGAATATATGTTATTATGAACAAAAAATTGGGCGTTTTAAAATCTGAAACAAGGAGAGTGAGTTTCCTGATTTTATTGGATAAGTTTTCAAAACACCCCTCCCCCCCCGACGGCCCCAAGATTATAACAAAATTGGGATGTGTTAAGTTCACATACGCAAGGCGTCACTGCAATGTTGCAGTTTTGAAACAAATGATGAATTTACATACATAGCTACGGAGGGACTTGAAGGTGCCCGCCTCGTAAAAAATAGAAAGCCCCCCCCCCCCATGACAAAAAAAATAAATAAAAAAAAAAAAAAAAAAAAAATGATTGGGCAGGCCTTTTTTCCATCCCGCATGAAATGTTTCATTGAAATTTTCTTCTTGAACTTGTTTTGGTGTTAGACAGTCAGAGATCCAGGGAAAGGGGGCCGCCCCTTAATAACGAAAAAACAATAAAAAGTGCCCTAGAATGGGTATACCACCGCCACCCCCACATGAAACCACATGTACCAAAATTTCAGTAGGACACGCATGTAATATGGCCCCTTATGCCATTTCTAATTTGATAAAATCACAATATGACACACAGTCGAATCTTGTTACATGAATCAATAACTACTGCTCAAATTTATTGTGAAGAAAACAATTATCACCAACCCCCCCCCCCCCCTGTCTGCAATATTCAAATGTTGACGTCATCACCAAAGTGCCTATATTGGCATATGTATTTAGCGTACTTTTTTAAAACTACAATGACTCTACTATGTCTGGAATTTGCTGAAAATGTTGAAAATAATTAACTTAAAGATATCGTTTGAATTATAAGACCATTCAGTAAATTCTTTGACTATTTTGTATATATTTTTTTTATTTTATATATATTAAATATTATTCATTAATACAAGTCAATATAGGCTAAGAGTAGTAATTTTTGGTCCATTCCAAGTTTGATGAAAAGGAATACATTAGAAAAGTGTCGTACATTATTTGTGCTTCACTTTTATTTCTGTTTAACACTGTGATGTCACTACCTTTGTTTTCAAGGAGCAATGCCATATCTTATTGGCAACGATCTAGACTAGTTTCGCGATTTGAGTCTCGAGAGTCGTGGAGATGTCTCCTGAGTCTCCGGAGAGGGCGGGGATATGATTTAAAAGTCTTTCCAGTTGCTAGCTGCAAGCAATTACTGACATCGCCGATATCTTTTGTCTACTACTATCCACAAATCGGTCGCAACTAGTTCGCGACTCCATCTCGTAGGCTGCAGATTCGGTGACATCTCGTCCAGGAATCGCCCCAAAAATCAAAACATCTCTGGCATTAACGTAAAGGAATTTTTACGCCGTTGGGATGTTAAATAACACAATTGATTTATTCATTTGTCTCCAACGGTAGAAACCATGCAAATTGATAGAAACACACGCAACTGCTGTGTGATAAATTTAAACCAGACAGCTATGAAAAAATCATAGGCTGCCCGGGCGGGATTCGAACCCAGGACCTGTGGATTGCTGAACCACTGTCATAACCGCTAGACCACCGGAGTGCCTTGGCGATCAAGGTTCATACTGTCCTATATAATGAACATCAAACGTAAAGGGACGCGCCCCTATAATTTGAAAACCACTCATTGACCGTACATTTTAAACCGAAAATTTTGGTGCCCCCCCCCCTCCTGTAATCCTGGACCCGTCACTACTGAGAAGATTAGGGACGTCTTAGACATAGTCCCAAATCCAGTCTCGAACCCGCCTCCGGAAATGAGATGCCACCATTATTCGCCATGCTAGTGCCTATGGTACTAACCACAACTAAATTATTCATGTTGTATAATTCAGCTTACAAAATGTTTCATTGATGTGAAAAAACATTCTGATAAAAGAAAATTATGAATGAGAAATCGGCCTGTGACGTAGGACTCGTGGACGTAGGACTCGCGGACGTAGGACTCGTGGACGTAGGACTCGTGGCGAGACTGTGGAAAATACCCCTCGTGGACTAGACTCGTGGACGTAGTCTCGTGGGACGTAGGACTCGGACGTGGACGTGCCGAGACTCGTGGGACCGAGGACTCGTGGGAAAAATACTCGGCCTCGTGGGGCGTAGGACTCGTGGGACGTAGGTCCGTGGGACGTAGGACTCGTGGAAAATATTCGGCCCGTGGACGTAGGACTCGTGGACCGAGGCTCTCGTGGGACGTAGGACTCGTGGCACCGAGGACTCGTGGACCCTCCCCGATTATCTGATAACTATATTTCTGCCTCGTCCAATTTGACTCAATAAACAGGATGCAATTATTTAAATGTTCATCAAGTGGCTTATTGATACAAGCTTCTGCGTATATCAAACGATTAGCAAGGGGACCATGGTACTTTTTTCTTTCGGAAAGGAAAGAAGAAAAAAATAACAAACCTTTGAATTCGATGCAAACTAATTTTTATCTTGTTATACATTTTTTTATAAATCATTTTTCAATTAAGGGAAGGCATATACATAATTTTTTATTTAAAAAAAAAAAGAATCTTCAGGCAACAGGAATTACATTATCAAATTATAACAATGAAACAAATGAAAATGCCACTAACGAATAATGGGCAAGGAAGGGAGATGGGGAGGGAAGTTACACGGGTCAATTGTTAAAGTTCTCAGTGTGCTAAGCTGAAACAAGAGAGGATGTGCAATCTGGCATCTATAGCCTACACATAGCTGTGATGAACTGCCGGTCGTAAGGTTTCTCCGTTGTTTTATTGAAAAATATTTTTTACAGTTCAAAGTAAATTTTGGACAAAAATTGAAATTTGTAATACTAGCTCTTACAACTGAAGGCATATGATGATAGTCTGGTATTGTAAAAATAGTACATGTATGTCACTAATATACCCCCTAGCCATGCCCTGTAATTCTGCGTAATGGCTGTGCTACAGTTGCTTTTGTGTGTAAAATCACCCATGGGGTAGGCTGTTACAACAACCCACTCCATGTCGATGTAACAACTTACCCCAATTACATTACACATGTAAAATTACATTTTGTCTCAATTTTTAGGTGTTAATATTTTTATGTTTCTATTATTACTTTTGTCTATTCTAGAGCTCTACTTGATCTACTGTTAACGATGCTAAGAAACTAGAAAGTTGAAACAAAAGTATAGTATAAGAGATTTACACATTGTCAACTTACCCCGTATGTTTACATATTGTAACAATTTACCCCGTACACTGTAAAAAAATTACTGTAGTGTTTTACAGTAAATTACTGGCAACTCTGCTGCACAGTAATGTACTGTAATTTTCTCTTAAAGTAAGCTACTTTCAACGGTAAATTACTGTAAATTCCCACAAGATACAGGAAACTACCGTCAAATATGCTGTTATTTACTGTGCAGCAGAGTTGCCAGTAATTTACTGTAAAAAGCTACAGCAATTTTTGACAGTGTATGGTGTAACAACTTACCCTTTTTTTATACGGGATAGGTTGTTACAAAAAAAATGTTTTCATTAATTAAGCTGTAGTTAATTAGTGTTTACATGTTTTCAAGTTTTATATGCCTCAGGTTTTAGCAAACATAATAGGCTAACTACAGACCCAAGATGGAGTGCGTGAGTCTTTCATTAGAATTATCTGGCCCAAAATGTGAATTTTGTAACGTCCATCCCTGGTCTCCCCTATGGGTGGAGTCACAACAAGTAGTTATAATTAAGGTTCTGATTCTGATCCAAAGACATACATTTCCTAAGAAACGCTTTAATCTACTTTGCCTTTCTTCATCGAGTGAAAATAAATTTAGTTTGGCCAACCCAGTTAAATTAGGTGGAAGCACCGTGCAAGTCAAGCACAATTAAATTTTGAGTCGACTGGTGTTAGTGTTACACAAAATTTAAATGCGTTAACAACGAAATATTTATTAATTCATTCCCACTCATGGGCGGAACACCCTTTTCAGCTGCAAGCTGTTCTTGTAAGGGGTCCAAAGTAACAGATATGCTAAAAAAAAAAAAAAAAAAAAGTCCTATCATTGTGAGGTTGACTTGTTTATAGCATGAACAATTCATCAGGGGTTTCATGATATGTTTTGGTAGAGTCATCCTCGTTTGTCTGTACCTTTTTTTTTAATTTTGATCTTTGCGCGCATGACTGAGTAACAATCTTCAGAAGACTGCAAAATCTCAGTTGTACCAAGTGAATGGATGAAGATTAAAACGGATGCTGAAAGAATAAGGTTACACACATACACACACACTCACTCACCACAATCACACACAACACACACCTATCATCAAACCCACACACACACACGCCCATCATCACACACGCACTATCACTGAATGTTTGGTACGCAGCCGCAGTAATTCCATAACAAATGTTTGTGAGTCACGTATGTTCGTCCCCGGATCTTTGTGGGCAAAGTGGGTGGAGCTAGTTGTTATGGGCAACGAAGCGTTCGTTTACCTCTTTTCATGATTTTCTCTTGCTGTAAAATGAGTCTGACTCCAATATTCTAAAATCCACTGAAATACTAAAAAACCGGCAAAACGGTGAATATACACCTCTCCTTTGGATATTGATGTATCAAATAAACCAATTCATCAAACAATTGGGAGATTTTTTTTTTTTTAGTTTTATGCTTTTTGAAAGCGTCATCAAAATGATCATCAAAATATAGAAAATATGAAAGCTTTTGTTAATCATACTTTTTTAATATCTGGTAATTTTTAGTTTAATAATTAGTTTAAAAATGTTACTACAAGTTTTCTGAACTGATGCCGTTGTTGGCTTTTTCGTTCTGGTTTATATGAATTGTCTCTAGTCATGCTAGTGCCATCTACACTCAGTTCGCGGGCCGGGAATTGTTGACGACTGAAACTCTTTAAAGTATCGACGGTCGTAGAATGTCAGATTCATAACCTGCAAAACTTGAGACCATCTTTAAAGTACGGTAAAACTGCGTGTAAAATGAGTTAGTGCGAAGACAATCGCATGCAAAAGTGTTTTTTCTTTTAAACTTTATATTGAAATTTAGGTTATATTAAGGTGCGCAGATATAGGGAAAACCATAGATACGATAGGCAAACGTGCATTTTTAACTGGCGCATGAGAGAGAGAGAGAGAGAGAGAGAGAGAGAGAGAGAGAGTTGGAGAGAGCCAAATTTTCCCCTTCATTTGAAGGCTCATGAGTTTATTGTCGGTCACTTACACTTTATGCATGGTCAACTATAGTGATTGTCGGTAGGCCCTAATCATCTGTGGAACATTTTGCGGAATAACGGAATGAAAACCCATTCTGCTGGTAGAGATTTAATACCACTATGATGTCAATGTTTTATCTTTTAATTACAACCAGGAAACAAATAAAGTAAAAAATGATTTACGTTTATTGTCGGTTGTTTGATTTTTTTTTTTAATGCCTCCATCGGTCCTTAAAAATAGGCCTGGAACGAATAATGGAATAAAAACTCGTTATACTGGTAGAGATCGAGTATCAATGTGTTGTCATTAAATTTGTCTTTTTGGTAATTGCAATCAGAGAAGCAAAGTCAAAAGTGATTTACGTTTATTGTTAGTTGTTGTATATTTATTTAAAAGAAGTGCCTCCAGAGAAACACAGTCGAAAATGATTGACGTTTATTGTCAGTTGTTGTATATTTATTTAGAATAAATGCCTCCTCTGCATTTGTTAGAATTATGTATAAAACGAAAAACGTTTTGCTGGTACAGATTCAATATCACTGTGCTCTGACGCAATATTTCTCTTTTAAAAAGCGAACAACCAAAGTCAAAAGTAGTTCAATCGTACAATCGCAAGAGAAACCCCTATAAGGGTAATCGCACTACAGACATTTAACCGAATGTTCTACAATTTCCTGAAGTTTCCTGAAGTTCTCAAAATGGCTGGGTTTACGAGTGCCTTTGTTTTGTTTGTAGGGTTGATTATTTTAGCAGTTTGGTCTAGTCAACTCTATTTTGCGGTTGCAACTGGTGAGCTATATGCATATTGATTAATTTTATTTTTTTTAACATTTCTGCTCTTTGCTGGTATTGTTATCTCCATCGAAAGATAAAACTTTAGCTGTATAGAGTAATTCATCAAAGCTATTATTACAGAACCAAACAATAATTTCAAGCGATGTTAACAGAAAAGGTAAAATGGTATGAATGGGAAAATATTAAAGTTGATAGCAGCCTCAATCACCTGCTACCAGGGGCGTAGACAGCGGGGGGGGGGGGGGGGGGGGGGGGGGATGCATCCCCCAACTCAAAAGGTGGGGGGTGGCATGTACAATCATCCCCCACTTTTTTCACGGGTGATATGTATTTTTTTTAAAGGCTGAAATGGGCTTTGCACACTCCTTTTTCTTCCACCGACGGAGCTCTAAAAATTTTCGCTCGCGATTCGCGCTCGAATATTATTATTATTATTATTATCATTATTATTATTATTATTATCATCATTACTAAATCCAGATTAATTATTTCTATATCTATTATATATTTATTTATATTTAGGCCTAGGCCTATACTTATTTTATTATTTCCAGGGAAATTATTTTGTTTTTCTTCCTAGAGCTCTATTTCTATTAGTCTATTTACCCTATATGTTTATTTTAATTGTATTCATACTTATAATTGTATTTTTAATATAATGATATTTGCAGAGGTGTATTAGAGGTGTAGGCCTCTGCAGCTCTCGGTATATTTTGCAGAATAACCCCTTTGTGGATACGAAAATGGGCTCAGGTCCCTAAATTGCTTTTTTTTTAGCTCGCGCTTCGCGCTCGCTCAGAGAAAATAAAAAGTTGGCACATAAACCCTTCTGGTACTTCATGTTTGCTTAATTTCTTATTTTTATTATGCAAGCCTTGTATATTTGCTGAGGTAATTCGGCGCAACCCTCAAAATCAGCCCGTTTTTTGCCCCTTCTTTGTGTGTATAGATACAAAAAAACACCTTTCGTTAAAGGTGCCCTCACACTACGGCGTGTTTTGACCAGCGTTCTTGGAATTTGGTGTGTACGTTCGAAAACGTTGCTACTCGTTAACCATACGCAATTAATCGTTGTCTGAACGCAAATGTACGCTGAGATAAATTCATAATTTATCAAACGTTCACAGTTTTGAGCGTTTTCTAGCGCGTAACAACGCACTTATCAATAGGTTCTGTATGCGCTGGGCATTAGCAGTGTGAACGTTATGCGCGTTGGATGTTCGTTCCCTTGTCGTTCTCTATTCGTTCCCTCGTCGTTCTCTGGTCGTCCAAACGCGTCTAATCTATCTCGGAAAGTTTTTTTTTTCCAATTATGGTTTATTAATATTCTTTTCATGTTTTAATCAATATCTTTGAATGCATCGATTTTTTCCTCCTCGATCAAAATAAAAAAAAAACAATAATGATATAAAATCTTCCTATTATGTCGGAGAGGAGATTATGGGATAATCAATCGACATGTAATTCAATATAACTGTGGTCTCTTAATCTTTTATTTCATTTTGAATTATGCTATAGTTATATGATGTTATATTATCAAATAATACTTGAATGCTGCGAGTGCCTTTCAGAGTCGCCTCACTAAGCCTGGTAATAGTTAACATTAAAAGCCCTTTATAAACACCGAGTAGGATACATGTATAAAGTGATACTTAAATGTAACTATTATTAGTAATACTCTATCATGCCATGAGGTATGTTTAGAAAGATTTTCGTCAAGCGGTATTTCTGTAATTTAAGAAACAAACCTTCATATTTTGGTTAAGAAAAAAAAATATTATGATGTATCTAGGAATAGGTATAAACCAAAAGCCTTGGACCACGAGAAAGAATAAGGGAAACGGAAGAGAAAAACAGATAGGGAGAACTGGGTAGACAAAAAGGAAAGAGAGGTAAAAATAGAATGAAAAACAGCAACAAGAAACAGACAGAAGAGAGAGAGAGAGAGAGAAAGAAAGGGGAAGAGAGGAGAAAGAGATAACGAATGAATATAATATAATGGGAGAGAGACTGGAAGATGAAAATAGGAAAAAGAAACTAAAAAGAACATTATTGAGAAATTGAGATCTGAAACTCAAAAAAGTTTTATAATAGACACAAAGTCGTTTGGAAACATAACATTGTGCAATACATTCCCCCCCCCCCTTTCTTTTTTTTTTTTTTTTGGGGGGGGGGGATGGGAGGCTGTGGGGAAGCTTTGTTTATCTCTAATTTATGGGCACAAAATTGTTTATTCATTGATAGTACTCATTGTATTGGCATGTTAAAAGTGTTGAACAGTCAATGCATTCTGATAACTGCATAAACAGTTTATTTTTCCTTTTTGTTCTGTTTTTCCCTATTATGATCCCGAGGTGTTATACCCCCTCATAATTACGATTTTTTTTTTTTTTTTTTTTTTTTTTTTTTTTTTTTTTTTTTTTTTTTTTTTTTTTTTGAGCACTTAATTTATTTTCAATAAATTGATGGGTGAAAAAAATCAGCTTGCGCTTTTTTAAAATCAAGATGAACCAAATAAATGGACGGGCTTGTTTCATATTAGATAAAATATACTTTTTAAAATTTCTCAACCCTAATCAAGACGAAGGGGTCATAATCTTTTACACTACATCTACACTCAATACAATATTAGGGTGTTATAAGATGGTATTGTTTTCTTGAGATAGAAAATATTACATTTTTAACTACACTGTTGGTCAAAAAGGTTGGATTTTTTTTTATTGATCCAGCCACATAAATAATTTTGATGTTTATTTTTATTTTTTTTTATATTGGATTTTTCCTAAACCATGACCGGGTATTGAATAATTAAAAAAAAAAGTACTTCATCAACCACAATAACCATTCTGGCAACTTTTTTGGCTTACCAAAGCCCCCTCGGTGCTATCCCATGAAACGCTTTTGAGGTGTAGGGTTGCTATTGGTCTTAAATCTAGATTAAAAAACAATGGTTTCTTGTCTAAGTGAGGGGTTGAATTAAAAAGTGTGACTGGTAAAGAATATAAATAATAAAATTATTCTACCGTTATGGTAAAAACAGAGAGAGAAAAAAACCTTTAACAATCAATTGTTATTATTTCTTCAATTTTTGTTTTTGTCTAAGAAATAACCATAGCAGTAGTGGATCCAGGATTTTGAAATACGAGTGGTGCATCCCGAAAATTTGAGGGAAAAAAAATAGGTGCAGGCGAAAATCTTTTCCAATTTTAACATATACAGTCAATAATTTTTTTTTAAAAATCATAGAAGGGGTGTGGGTCTCCTGCACCCCGTCTGGATCTGCCACTGCCAGGTTCCCGGAGAGTTGAGAGGGGACAAACAAATTCAAGAAATTTAAGCTGGAGCAAAATGATGTGGCTAGAGTAAAACAATTAAAAATAAACAAATAAACAATAGTAATAATAATAATAATAATAATAAATAAATAAACAATAATAATAATAATGAAATAATAATAGTATCCAAGCTTAATGAACAACAGTGTAAATTCTGCTGGTGTTCTTTTGAACTTCGTATTTTTAAGGTAGGCCTAATAAATTGCTCCAAAATGATAAATAAAATATAGAAATACAAAATTTTTGTTAACATTTAAAAGTGTTTAGATACGTTTATACCTCGGTATTCACAGAATTTGAAAATGTTTATATTTCATTGTACCGAATAGTTACTTTACATGCAAAAATAGCACTTAAACAGGGAGGGAAAACTAGTGAGCACAAAACAGAATAAGCTTTAATCATTTTATTCGATAACACAAAGCGCCCCCATTTGGTGACATAAGGATATAAAAAACATACGCCCCCATTTGGTGACATGAGGGAATTGAGTCAAAAAACATATGAACAAAAGTTCTGCGTTGGTTGCATGGTTGGACGCACTTTGAACTATGAAGGAACGTTCACCCAAAGCGCTAAACGATCAAGTAGCGAATGCCCAGCGCTTTCAAAGCGTCTTTATAAGAACGCTGTTACACGCAAAAATTTTTGAACATGTTCAAAATCAAAAATTGACCTCAGCGTTCCTCTGCGTTTCTTTGCGTATACCAACGGAAAAGCAAACGCTTTCCTACGTTTGCCAAGCGATTTTCAAACGACATTCCGCGCTCATGAACTTAAGCGATAATGCAATTAACATTCCACGAACGTCGGGCTGTCGTTACTCAATACGCACACGTTTGGCGTTTCCTAACGTTCTTTAACACGTCTAAACACGCTAGACATAAGTTGGGCATCGCCGTTCAGTCGTTGCTAACGCTAGGCAATCGTTAGGTGGACGCTAAGCACGCGCAGTCATCGTTACCCTGACGCTATTTATTCGCTTCTTAGTCGTTTAGAGCTCATTAAAAATTCCATTTTGGGCAGGGAAAATGGAGCGTTCTTGAGCGTATTTTGGACATAGTCAAATTTCGAGTGAAAATCATGAACGCTAGACACACGTTACCTCAACACGCTCTAGTGTGAGGGCACCATTACCTCAAAATTTTGGGCAATATGAATCTCTCGACCACGAATCGTCCCCCCCCCACATTCAAGGACCTGACTACGCCACTGCCTGCTACGCTTAAAGGGGAAGGAAACCCTAGGAATTCATTAAATTGTACAAAAACAGGAAAATCAAAGAAGCTTATTAATGAAAATTTGAGAAAAAATGAATGAATAATAAGAAAGTTATGAGCATTTGAATGTTGTGATCACTACTGGTATGGGGATCCTCATATTGGCAACGGGCCCAAGATGTGTGATGTCATACATGAACAACTTCCCCATTACTTTTGTACATATTTCACTCAAATTGTCTTTTTTCATATCAATTCTACTCTACGTAAAATGTAAAGTTAACGTATACCAATGTGCGGCATGAAATCGTAATTAAACAAGGCGCGTCCATTATCTAAGAGGCCAGACGCAACGAAGTGACGTTGGAAATACGGCTGAGAAGCGCAGAAATCTTATACAGCTGGCTGCAATAATAAATTAGCTCACAAAAACTCGCTTAAGAAGACTTCCCTGCAGCTGGAATGGTATTGTCCGTTCGGTTCAGCAATCTACTCGTACGTGGAGATGAAAGAAATTGATGAACTTTTATCATGTTGTTAGTTAATAGATTCTCCAGACCAGATGGAGGAAATACACATTTGGGCAAGCTTATAACATTATGTGATGAAGTTGTAATCAGAATCTTTATTTCACAATAGATAGATGTTCCAAACGATTATTGATATAAGTAGTGATCTTGGCACCTCTTGCGACATGCGATATGCATGTGATATGCGGAAATATCGACCCATCGAGTAAAGATTCTACACTGAAAACCTAAACGGGTAGACCGACTAGCTTTAAAGCTAGTCGTAGTGATGCCCAGACTGACTAGCTTTAAAGCTAGTCGGTCACGACGGACTAGTTTTCCTTCAAACACAACCCGGTTATTACGGACTAACTTAAAACTCGTCCGTCTCTACGGACTAGCTTGAAAGCTAGTCCGTCAAGTTAGTCCGTCAAGACGGACTAGTTTTAAAGTCCTAGACCGGACCGACAAATGAAATAGCCAAAAACGAAAGCTAATATGCTATATAATACGACAATTCCAAATTAAGGCGTTTTTATTGTCCATCTAAAAAGTATTTAATTAAAAAGATGACCGAACCTCAACCAGGCCACCCTCCCGAATACTTGTAAAATTACCCCTAATTTAAAAGTGCGAGTGATGACGTCAAAAAATGTTAATGGAATGCTACAGCAGTCCTGCGGCTCGGCATGATTGCGTTTCGCCTTTAGAAAACACGTTTCTATGCTATGTCAGGACAATAGACGCCCCTGTGAGCTAGAATTCTATTGTTATGAAATGAAGGGCAAAATCAATCATGCCTGGCCACAGGACTGCTGTAGCATTCCATTAACATTTTTTGACGTCATCACTCGCACTTTTAAATTAGGGGTAATTTTACAAGTATTCGGAGGGGTGGCCTGGTTGAGGTTCGGTCATCTTTTAATTAAATACTTTCTAGATGGACAATAAAAACGCCTTAATTTGGAATTGTGTATTATATAGCATATTAGCTTTCGTTTTTGGCTATTTCATTAGTCGGTCCGGTCTGGGACTTTAATGCTCGTCGGTCACGACGGACTAATTTTAAACCTCGTCCGTCGTGACCGACTAGTTTGACGGACTAGCCTAAAAGCTAGTCGTAGTGATGCCCAGACTGACGAGCTTTTGAGCAGGACTAGCTTTACAGCTAGTCGGTCATGGTGTAAAAGCTAGTCCGTGCGCTTTTCTGCCGCGATGTTCTTGCTGCTGTCTTGACAGACTAGCATGACGGACGAGGTTAATATGGCTTCACCACTGGTCAGAGACGTCAAATCTGAAATATTAGAAGACATTATAAAGATACGATTAAAAACATGCATTTTGTCACAAGAATTTGCGCAAAAAAAAAAAAAAAAACATTTTATTATGATGACATTAATCAGAAGACAGGAATTAATACAGGAGGCACAATTAGTTAACATTATGGCAATTCACAAATAATGGGGGCACGGGGCCCAGGAGTCGCCGCCATGGCTTCATCGTCAGGACTTTTGTTTGTAGGCCTACCTGCTTTTGCATTTGTCCTTAAGAGCCACTTCAGAATCCCAAAGTCGCGCCTCTAATCCAATATTCTTTTCTTTCAGATGCAAGTAATTCTAAAAGAAAAGTGGCGCTTATATATTTGTTATTAGAATTAAATTTTCAATTTTCATAATTAATGTGATTGTTACTATCGTTGTAAATACACACAATTTATAAATTGATTTGGCAAGACATAATTTTTTCGCGTTGGTGATTATAGCATTAATCTATTGGAAAAAAATAACGCTATCTGTGAACTGAACATAAAGAATTAAAAAAGAGTTACTGTACTCACACATTCATGTCACAGGAAGGAGATCGCCATTTTATTCAAAATCTTAAGCTTTACGGGGTATATCCAGTGTACGTCTGTACAGTTTGCTCATTAAATGGAATTCACATACAGATAATGCAACTAATACATGTAATAGTGATGTCCTTTTTCGCAATGCGCATGTTATCCAATCAATTGTACCACTTTCTATTCACTGCTGTTGCTAAGCCAGACATTCACCAGCAATCTATAAGAATAGACGGTTCATGGGTTCTATAGTAACGAAGTATTCAATTAGCCTGTAATTAAAGGCGCGTCCCACTGGCTCTTTAGGATGATTTTCGTATGAATTGCGGATTGTTTGTTTTGTTTTTGTTTTTGTTGCGGATGAACGAAATTTGTATACGCAACTCATGCGCAATTAATCCTCCCGTCAGTGGGACCGGGCTAAAAGAATGGAACACCTACTCGTGAATGGCATACTTGTCACGATTTATGTTATTTCGGCTATCGTAATGCTCTCAGATTGTCAAGCAAAAACAACCTTTGTTTGAGATGTTGATTGTATCCAACTTCTATTCACTGTTGTTGCTAAGCCGGGAATTCACCAGCAATCTGTAAAGAAATACCGGGTTCTTGAGTTCTATAGTAAGAGGTATTCAATTAGCCTGTAATTGAAGAATGGAGAACAAATTTTGGAATCTACCGGTACTCGTGAATTGCATACTTGTCATGATAGATGTTATGTCTCGTAAGCTTTCAGATTGTCAACCGAAAACAACCTTTGTTTCAGAATGTATCAACTTGATTATGCTCGGAAACAGATAAATAGAGAAGGTACATTTGAAACGACATTGCAACTATTTGTATCAAAAAGCTAGTCAGTCATTCTAATGGGTGAACTGTCCTACCCCCTACTTTTTTTTGACCTAGTCGGTCACGACGCTGGACTAGCATCAAGCTTGACGGACGAGCTTTAAAGCTCGTCCGTCAAGTTGAGAGATGTAGATTCAGTTGTATGCTAGTCCGTCTTGACGGACTAACATGGCAGACTAGCTTTAAAACTAGTCCGTCTTGACGACTAGCTTTAAAGCTAGTCGGTCCATTGACGGACGAGGTTAGGTTTTCAGTGTATTGTGATAATGTTCAAAGTGACAGGATTTTTTCTTAACCAATCGAAATGAATGTACCATTTTGGAAAGCTGAGAATTCAAGCTTTTAAAAACTGCTTGATCATTAAGCTGTAATATAATTATGCGTTATCCAGGAAGATGATTATGTGGCGTATGAGCTATTTTGAGAGCAAAAATTGGCCATATTGTACAGGAATTTGATCTGACTAGGATTTTCGAATTGACACAAGTGACAGGACTTTTTTTTTCCCCTTTGCAATAAGTTATTCCTATTTTTTGAAAAATCAGACTCTTAGCGTATTTATTCAAGTTGATCATTTCTTTGAAAAGGTAGTTGCTCGCCATAATCAGAAAACAAGTGAAAAAACTGTGCAAAATACAAAATGTCTATGGCAGCGTTCGCTTTGCGTAGAGTGATAGCGCCCTCTTCCTCTTAAGTTTACAACTAGAATTGATATGTTTTATTAATTCCATTAAAAGATCTGAGATTCTTTTTTCATGGGAGGACATGTAATACAAGTTCACAAAATATAATCATGTGTGAAGAGTCTGTACTACCATTAGAATGAGGAAAAAGAAGAATTTTTGGTATTTTTTTGTATGTCATATGGGAGAGTTGTTCATGTGTGACATCACACATCTTGGACCTGTTGCCAGTTTGAGGATCTCCATAGCGTTAGTGATCACAACATTCATTCTTATTATTTATTCAATTGTTCTCAAACTTTCTTTAATCTGTTTCTTTGATTTTTTTTTTTTTGTTTCATACAATTCAACTGAATCCTAGGGTTTCATTCTCCTTTAAACGACTTTTCCTTTTACTCTTGAAGTTAATAAACATATATAGAGGTGCTATTCCTTGTGGTACCATAATATGCATATTGGAAAAAATGTCTGAGATGTTACTAAAGTTCTTCTGCCATTTATTAGCTTATCTACTACAAGTGTGAGAGAGCGTGGATAGAGGAAATCAATACACTAAAAAAAAAAAGGAGGGGCAATTTTTTGTACCATTCATCCGGGTGAAAACATTATTTTGATCCCAAGCTCTCGAAGTCATGAACCTACACACCCAGAATACGGGTCGATCAACCAGAGCCTTTGACCCAGTATCCAAATTGCTCAGAGCATTTGACCTGGAATCTGTGCCCATTATAGCAAACACTTTCCTGGTCAAAAAACCTTTGACTCGGAATCTAGGTCCATTGGGGCCATATACTTTTCCAGTCAATTTAACTGGGAGAGAAGAGTCACTAACCGGGTCGATTGGAGCCTATAAAAATCAACTCAGTTTAGTTTCTTCATTTTATCATAAAAATATTTACATTACAGAATAAGCATCATACATTTGTATACATATAACAAATAATTTACAAACATCATAGGCCTATGTGTATATTAAATGTACAAATCAAACATTCTTTCGAAATGAAATACACTGTATGACAACATTTGACTGATTTGATTTGTTTTTTAGGCCAATCAGAATCTTTGATCTGAAATCCGAATCAAATTGACTTGAAAAGAGTATGGACCCACAGTTCGGGTCACAAATTTGACCCTCCATTTGTATAAGTGCACGATTGTTGTATTTATTGTTAGCTTGCAATTCACATTATTTAATAATAATAAAAGCCTGTTTAAGGCGCCTTCTTCATTTAACTATGTTGCAATACCAATGCTAAGTGAGTGTATGTTTACACACAAAAAAAAAAAAAAAAAAAAAATTATATATATATATGAAATTATGAAATTGAAATTGAAAGGTTTATTGAAACATTCAAAGTTGCAGCTAACAGCTGATACACATCGAATTTACAAATAAAATTTACATAAACATACAAACTTAAGAAATACCTGTATATAAAACGAAATTAATTCAAAATTACATACCAAAATCGGGACCCCCCAAAATCATAGTACAAAATACAAAAATTAACAATGAAAATGAAAATGCCGAACAAGAGTTAACATGCTATACTGCTTTATGTGGAGTATGATTGAGTGAATTAATATAAGTTTTCCTGGCCAATTTCATACATTTATCATTCATTTTCATTTAATGTGTATTCAAATTCTTGTTTTTGATGCGACGGACCGACTTTAGTCAATTGATTTCGTGTTCATGCTCTGAAATTCGTTTTTAGGCAAACAAAGTAATGGTTACAAAGTTCAAATTCGGATATAGGCATTTCATTTCAGTATTTGTGCATTCAAATTAGTGAGAATTTGAGTATACGGAATAAAATGTTAACAGAATGAAGACGAATTTGAATAGTTATTGCCGAATGTGTATGCTTATTATGTGAAGTAGAGTGGGCAAATACGAAATCGATCACAAAAATCGTTAATTTTGATGATTGAATACGATTTTGACTGGCAAAATTTAGATGCATCAGCGTTTTTTTCCGAAAATGAATGCCTCTAAAATATGCAATTGATTGACAAAACAATGAAATTGGCCGGGAAAACCTATAGTATACAATAATTATATTGGGGCTACCTTGGATTAACAACTAAATCATTCATGGTAGGAAATGCTTTGAAAAGATCAGGTATCAATATTTTAATCAGATATATTGTTCATTTTGGTATGTAGTGAATTATACTGGTTGTGAGCCAAATGATAATGATTTAAAGGTCAGACATATTAATATTGCTAATAAAGAATAGTTTACACTGTATTTATATATAACAATAAAAATGTAGTACATTGATAAACTTCAACGCAGATGCAATCGCAATTTTAGAGAGCTGTTCAGATTTACATTACTATCGCTAAAATTCATTTTTTTAATACAAAAAGATAATAATTCAGATGAATGATAACATGGCAAATGCTGTTGAGATTTATATTACCATAACTAAAAAGCATTATTTAATACAAAAAAAAAAAAAAAAAAAAAAAAAAAAATACATGGCAAATGCGATATTCATAATTTTAATATTTGACACATTGGAATCACTGTTCAAGAAGAGTTCAAAATTTATCGTATTTATGAATTAATGTGCAGTGCAATGTAAATAATATATAATAATTCTATTGCAATTATAAAGAAATGGAAATTACATTATAATAATAATAATAATAATAATAATAATAATAATAATAATTAGTATTATTATTATTATTATTATTATTATTAATTAGTATTATTATTATTATTATTATTATTATTATTATTATTACTATTATTATTGTTGTTGTTATTATTATTTTCCGTAAATTGTTCAATCATTATTGCATCATGTACATAATATTTGCATATATATATATATTCTCTTGAATAATTGCAACAAGTAGGCCCTAGGCCTACAATTTTCGGTATAATCATGTCAGAAATAAACTGAATTTGAGGCGGCGGAACGAATTTGAAAGTGGGGGGTCACGATGGAAAAGGGGGCACTTGAGACCAGAGGTTGTAAGATAAAGTATTCAGATAAGTAGGGGTGCGCAGAAAATTTGCCTTTAAATTTGTGCTTTAAAATATTTTAATGGCTTTGTATTTTATTAATGATAAACAAAAGGAATGCGAGCGCGAAGCGCGAGCCAAAATTTTTTAGACAATTGTTCATTATAGACCCTATTTAGTATCCGCGAGCGCGAAGTGCAAGCTGAAATTTTTTAGCTGAAAATCTGAGTTGACTGTGTATTATGTAACCTATTTAGTATTTGCGAGCACGAAGCAAGAGCCGACAAATTTAAGCTCAAAATTGGAGTTAATTGTGTATCATATACCCTATTAAATATCTGCGATCGCGAAGCTCGAGTTAAAATTATGAGCTTAAAAATTGAGTTTATTGGGCATTATAGACCTTAATATTTAGTATCTGCGAGCGCGAAGCTTGAGCCGAAAAATTAGAGCTCAAAATTGGAGTTAATTATGCATTATAGACCCTATTAATTATCCGAGACTGTGAAGCGCGAGTTGAAAATTATGAGCTTAAAATTTTAGTTTGTTGTCCATTATAGACCCTATTTAGTATCTGCGAGCGCGAAGCGCGAGCCGAAAATTTAGGTTTTAAAAGACTAATGGAGTAACAAGGGGCACTTTTTTGTATTAAGAGTGCCCCTTTTTAGTAATGAAAGTGCCCCTTTTTGAATATAAAAATGGCATTTTATTAGCTAAGAAAAGGGGCACTTTTTAGTCATGAAAAGGGGCACTTTTAGGGGGGATGAAAAAGTGGGGGGTCACAGTGCCCACCTTGCCCCCCTGGTTCCGCCGCCTCTGCAGTGACTGTCAGGGGAGCCGACTATTTATACTGTTAGGCCCTGCAGTACTATCAAAGTTTTTGCCAAAAATTATTCACGAGGCTTAGACTTTTGTCCAGGCCTTGGCTACTGTTACTCGTTCTCGATATCAACACTGCCAAGCCAGAGGAGGCATAAAAGCTAGTGAACATAGCCCAAAATCAGATTTTGCTGAGCTAAAACCATGTTTAGCTTATTCATAATTGATATTCATGAGGTTTATAGATGTTTATAATACCATTGATATTCATGACGATATCAAGAGCTTCGATTACAGACTACAGTCAGCCGGGGGGTGGGGGGCCCGCGAGTTTTTAAAACGTAGGATGGCGGCGACTGAAGATTTATGAATTATTCATGAGTGACTTGCTTCTCTCAATCAGCTAGTCTTTTATTCGCAAGGAAATGCGACTCCTATTAAAGTGGAATAGTAAAGACTAATTATCATATACGAAACGAATCAGTGGGGTGTGTAGAACAACTTGCTTTTTATTTCGTGAAAAACGGACAACCTGAAGTGGAGTTAAAGGACATTATCTCTCCCCTCCCTGAAATCTTAAACATCAAGTACAATTTGGAGGGGTTCTTGATGACGTCATAAGTTTGAGGGAAAGTTGCACAGCTTGAATGCTGCACTATGTATACAAGTCTTATACATGTATTGTAATGCATTAGTTTTTATCCCTTTCCTTATATCATTCATTGTTTTCCTCACTTTCTTTATGTTATTTATTGTTCCTCTATTTCCTGATGTAATCCGTTGTATCTCCTTCCATACCCACGGTGTTGCAATTTCTGCTTTCCTTATGTTATTGATTGTATTTCTCTCTTTCCTTATGTTATTCATTGTTTTTCTCAATGTCCTTATGTTATCCATTGTTTTCTATCTTTCCTTATGTTATTCATTGTTTTTCTCACTTTCCTTATGTTACTCAAATGATTGGGTTTTTTTTTTTACTTTCCTTATGTTATTCATTGTTTTTCTCTCTTTCCTTATGTTATTTATTGTTTCTCTATTTCCTAAAAATAATTATTTGTTGTTTCTATTTTCTTATTCATTGATTTATCTTTCTATAATGCATTATATATAGTAATAGATATGCATCATGCATTACTTCCGGGTTTGCTCCTCATACTTGTGACGTCATCAAATAGCCCTTAAAAATATCCACGGATCTTCCAATTGAACCCGATTGTATATACAATGTTCAAAGCAGCATTTCTCGTGAATGCAATATGCTAATTGGATCAACTAAACGGTGTTCTGTTTCTCATGTACTAATTGCAATTGAATTCAACAAGATTGGCCTCTTCTTTAATAGTCCACTTTAAGCTTCTATTCTTTATAGACATTTGAAAATATTGGGTCATTAGTTATTGATCCTAACCATCCATTTCAATTTAATAATTGTGTTTCAAAATATGTTATCAGAGTCGATAATTGTTATTGGAACTATCATAACGCAGATTGAGAAGTTGAAAACCAATATCGTGTCTATTGCCAATGCATGCGATTTGGTAGATTTTTATTCTGATTCTCCTTCTCTCTCCCTCTCTCTCTCTCTCTCTACCTCCTTGGTTCGTTTAGATTGCTTTCTGATCTAATCGTATCCTAAAGAAATAACTCTTTCAATTTGGTATTTGAAAAAGTAGTGTAGGCCGAAACATTTAAACAACTTTAGTCATGTATAATTAGTCATTGCTTATAAATTCCATTCAGTTTGAGCGGTTGATCGAAAATCTAGAAATAAGGAGGGGGCAGCCCCAAAATTAAACAAAATATAGGGTTGCAGCCAAAAATTTGGGATGCAAGAGTGTAGCACCCCCTCTGGATCCACCAATGGGTTTGATATAATAAGCCATTCTCATATTTCGTTCAGGGCTTCAGATCTGCTCGATAATAAGCCTGAGGAATATATATATATATATATATATATATATATATATATATATATATATATATATATATATATATATATATATATTTTAATGATTGAAGAACCCCATCGGCCCATCCATTCTGAAATTAACCCCCCCCCCACCCCCTTTTTCTTCTTTAATTAAAAACTTCAAAACTAAAATTTAAAAAGGATATGACAATAAATGAAATCAGCGTCACCCTAAAAACTGATTTAAAAAAAATGTGTTCATTATTGAAGAATGTGCCCTATTCCCAACCTACGGATTTATTGTCTCCTATTTTAATTATCAACTGTATACCAATCTTTGTATTAATTTGTTTGAGGAGGACTTAAATATTGATTAATTGGTTGGTTGGTTGGTTGGTTGGTTGGTTGATTAATTAATTGATTGATTGATTGATTGATTGAATGATCTTGCTTCGCATAACAGACACAAATCATTTGGTAATAAACGTTACTACTGTTACTGTCCGATCATGAAACGGTGTACAAAAATAATTTAGGTTTCCCCGGCCAATTTCATACATTTATCATTTATTTTCATTTAATGTGTATTCAAATTCTTGTGTTTGATGCGACGGACCGACTTTAGTCAAACAATTTCGTGTTCAAGCGCTGAAATTCGTTTTTAGGCAAACAAAGTAATGGTTACAAAGTTCAAATTCGGATATAGGCATTTAATTTTAGTATTTGTGCATTCAAATTAGTGAGAATTGCGTATACGGAATGAAACGTCGACAGAATGAAGACGAATTTGAATAGTTATTGCCGAATGTGTATACTTATTATGTGAACTAGAATGGGAAAATACGAAATCGATCACAGCAATCGTTAATTTTGATGATTGAATACGATTTTGACTGGCAACATTTCGATGCATCAGCGTTTTTTACGAAAATGAATGCCTCTAATATGCAATTGATTGACAAATCAATGAAATTGGCCGGGAAAACCTATAGTAATATAACAACAAGGACAGAGCCTTTCTCTCTGCTTGATCGATTTAGATAATTATGTCATGGCCAGTGTAATTTCGTTGGCCTAATTATCAGTGTATAAAATCATGAAACATGTTTCATATTTCTCCAAAATTGTTTAGAGGTGTAGTTTATACCCTGGCTAATGCATGATGAACATTAGGGGAAAAATTTTAAAAACATTTCTCGTAGGAAAAAAAAAAAGAAGACAAAACCAGTTTTGCGTCGTTGCTAAGGAGGATGCTTGTCAAAAGCAGAGGTCGTGATTATCCACCAAAATGTAATAAATATGTGAAAAATGTGATTGCTGCTGTAAACTACAATACATAATTTGATATTCAAAAAAAAAAATCTTATCTGGGTGTTGCTTTTATTACCTGCCTTGTACTGTAGTACTACCTTTTTGTTTTCACTACCTGTCTTGTAGTATTACCTTTTTGGCCATTATTCATTAGCTAGGGGTATAAACTAGACATGTAAAAAGTTTTCAGAGTAATATGAAACATATTTCATAATTTTATTCCGTCCTAACTATTAAAATGGTATTAGGGGGTGGGCAGAGGCGGCGGAACGAATTTGAAAGTGGGGGGGTCACGATGGAAAAGGGGCACTTTATCTGAAAAAGGGGCACTTGAGACCAGAGGCTTAAAGAGAAAATTATTCAGATAAATAGGGGAAAAATTTGCCTTTAAAATTTGTGCTTTTAAGATTTGTAATGGCTTTGTATTTTAGTAATGATAAACAAATGGAATGCGAGCGTGAAGCGCGAGCCGAAAAATTGAGATAATTGTTCATTATAGACCCTATATAGTATCCGCGAGCGCGAAGCGCGAGCTTAAATTCGTTAGCTGAAAATTTGAGTTAATTTATTGTGCATTATCTTACTTAATATCTGCAAGCGCGAAGCACAAGTTCAAAATTTGTGCATCATATACCCTATTAAATATCCGCGAGCGCGAAGCACGAGTTGAAAATCATGAGCTTAATAACGGAGTTTATTGTGCATTATAGACCCTATTTATTAATATCTGCGAGCGCGAAGCGTGAGCCGAACATGTTGAGCTCAAAATTGGAATTAATTGTGCATCATAGGCCCTAGACCCCATTAAGTCGTCAGTGATTTTACGAACCGTCCTACACCTCGCCGAGTTCCCAAAACCAGCTTTTGAGATAATTGCGTTCAAAGTTTGGATGTTCTTCTGACGCTCATAACTTAGCGCTTCGAAGGAAACCAGGGCAATTAATTATATCAATGTACAGCATAAATTCTATACTTTTACAATATGAAAGAAATTATTTGCAATCGGGGTTTGAATTTTAAATATTTAGAATAAAATGGAAGGTAGTATTTTAGAAACTGATTATTTTTACAACAAACAGGGGTTTAAGGTCACTTCGTAAAATCAAGCGTATCACGCGCATGTTTTTTAGCGTCCTAAACCACGAGATAGAACGGTTCGTAAAATCATTCAATGCATACGCGCACCGCCCACCCATAATGTAGGTCGGGTTGCGCGCCATTCTGGAGACTGTTATATTGTAGAAACAATGGTTTAGGACGCTTCGTAAAATCACTGGAAGCGATGTGACGTTTTGAACGAAATTTGAATCTTCTCTTATTTTTAAAATAATAAAGATTTCGATCTGAAATTTGGTCATTCGATAGAGTTGAATACAGGCTTTAAGAATATCGAAAAAACTCAATTTCGAAAATTTGACCAAAAATTCGGTTTATGACGGTTCGTAAAAACAGCGACGAAGTATCCGCGAGCGCGAAGCGCGAGTTGAAAATTATGAGCTTTAAATTTGAGTTAATTGTGCATTATAGACCCTGGCTATTTAATATCCGCGAGCTTTTGGGTTTTAAAAGACATATGGAGTAACAAGGGGCACCTTTTTTGTATTAAAGTGCCCCTTTTTAGTAATAAAAGTGCCCCTTTTTAATATATAAAATGGCATTTTATTAGCTAAGAAAAGGGGCACTTTTTAGTCATGAAAAGGGGCACTTTTAGAATGGATGAAAAAGTGGGGGGGGGGGGTCACAGTGCCCCCCTGCCCCCCTGGTTCCCCCGCCTCTGCTCTGGGGGTGGGTTTGTTTCTTTGTCTCCACCTCTGTTTCAGAAATGTCTGGTCATGTACTGCCCTTAGTCTTAGGAATGAAAAGGGATAAATATTCTCTTTGAGAATGGTTGAAATACTCTGGCCAATGAAATATAACAACTTAAAATTGTTTAAAGAACTTGTAAAATAAAAGCATAATTTAAATTATGTTGCAATACTATATGGCAGGTGAAGCTTTGGATGTTAGCTCTAGTACTCAGGGAGATGGAATACCCATCATCTCGAGCGATACTGAGGAATTAACTTCCCACAAATCTGAACGAGAAGGCCTTGGATCGTTGTTTTTCTTTTTAGTCTTCGCCTTTCAGTCTTCACATATAAAGACTTTCAAATAAAATATGATAAAATATTTCATAGTGGATCCAATTTACAATTAAAACAAATAACCACAGATACTTGTAAATTGAAATTAGGTGGAAAGATAAATGAAATAGATATCAGTGATAAATAAGCGACAAAATAAACATGTACAATATTGCATGTCTCTTTTTATAGACTAGTTGATTGAGAGAAGCGAGTCACTCATGAATAATTCATAAATCTTCAGTCGCCATCCTACGTTTTAAAAATGTGCGGGCCTGGGAATACGGTGGTATACGGTACACATGCATGATAGAGGGGCCAGGCAGGGCGCGCTGCATTCATGTTACGTTGATGAATTGGATGCATAAAACACATCATCAGCGCTAACTTTAGTCCTTCTGATATGAAAGTAAGCCACGCTTATCTGGCCAACCAAAGAAACTTATAAAAAGTAAGTGGAATTTTATTTTGTTCTTTGGTTTTTATTTTACCGGGACAGTGTTTTCGATGTGGTCACACAAATATGCACATATCAGATGATCAGTCAGTCAATTGTTTTAGTCAAACTGAAACTAAGCAGTCCATAAGTTATTACTTGTGACGACCGCCGTCGTTTGTTTGAACACACTTAACGTTAACTGTAGATCTAACGTTACACTTATTGCATGGTCAATTATTATTATTTGAACACTATTCCTAACTATACCGGTACTAAGTTAGGCCTATACTCTATACGTATAGTCAGTCTGTGTAAAAAAAAATGGTACAGTCGGGGAAAAAATCATTCAGGTGTGAAATCTTTTCATAAAATGCGTGTTTATTGCACATGTCAAATTAAAGCCAAAAGATTTTTCTTGCTGATGCACTTTGTCCTGTATAATTTGCTTTTGTAAAACAAAAGTTATGCTAAGTTTTATGCGACGAGGAACAAATCGAAATTACGTTCGTCTATTGTTCTGGAGCGCCGAAATCACGGTCATTATGCGAAACCATACACAAATGCATGGGACGGCGTGAAAAAAATGGATTATTGAAACTTGGTCATATCTCAAAAAATACTGCACCAAATGTGATGACAAAAATTGCAGAAGAAAGTCTGATGTTCTAGCTTTATGAAAATATCAAATAATACCAGGTTGTTATTAATCTTCATACTATAAAAAAATGTTTTCCAACTGTACCATTTTATTTGACACAGACTGTATAGTCCGGCTAGTACGACTTGCCTTGCATTATTAAATTTTGTTGATCGTTCAAAAACATCATTACATGAAAATAAAACTGAAGAAAGACGTTGATGAGAAGATTTAACGTTAGATTTTTAACGAAAGTGCAGTGCAATATTCTTGTATAGATCTATTCAGAGTTAAGACAAATTTGTATTCCGAAAATTATCTTATCTTTTCTCTTATCTTTTCTTGTACATAAGTTCGCTGAGCGCGCATGATGTCAGAGCTGTTTTGCGTAAAGTTAGACATTGGCGCACAAATATTTCTGTGCGCAAGATAAAATCTTGAGATGATGGGTATTCTGAAAATTGCCATCTATTTTTTCTCTTAAACTACCTTGGCAACAACAAGAACATTTACAACAGGTAGGGGGCTCTTGTATCTCAATGATAACTGCGAATTTGCCCTAATTAATCTTTTAGTAAGGGGAAGATAATGCTTATGTAGGGTCAACAGGCCTACATAAGAAACATCCTGAAGAAATTAGAGTAGATTGTGCTTATTTGTTGCAATTTATGACCTCATTCGAAATGATACACATTTTCATTTTATGGGTTTTTTGTTGAGAAAACCCAGAAAAATGTCACAATAGAATGAATTTTACGTCATGAAGAAAATTTAGCTTGCAGACGAAAGCGCGCAAATCGCGCAAGATTAAACAACGTCTAGTGTAAATAGTGCGCGAAGCGCATCTTGTTATTTTTAAAGAAGGGGCACTTTGATTGGTTGACCTAAGTATTTAAAACCTTTAATGATTCGTTGATGATAAAAAATTGGGCGTAACAGGAGCGTGACAGAGATAATATAAGGGTGGTCCTTACAGAGATAAGATAATTTTCGGAATACCTCTTAAGGATTACATTAGCGATCTATTATCTTTTGAGATAAGATAAAAGATAAGATAAAAGATAAGACAATTTTCAGGATACCGGCCCTGATCTGCATGACCTAGTATCGTGTGCTGCTGCTCGAAGTCAATATGTGCAAAATGTCAAGGCAAAAAATAATTGAAGAATGGCATTGGCAAGATTAGCCTGCTATGCTATCTAGGGCTAGAACTCATCAGTCGTATCTTCTGTCATTGAATTTTGCCAGGATTCAATATAATCTGAGGCTGAGACCTATATTTTTTAAATTTTGATATCAGATCCAAGTTTACAACTACCAGTAAATAGTACAAGTAGGCCTAATAGAGTTACGGAGGTCTATTATTGCCCCTACCTCATATTTTAAAATCTAGCTATATGAGTAAAACCACCAAATACCGGACACTTGAGCATTTTTGGATTCTAAAAAAAATTGCAATCGCCGAATTATATAAAACTCATATGCATTTTGTAGTACAAATGTTCAATAATAATCTTATTAAAAACAGAATTGATAAAAAATATGGTAAACATGAATTATTTGCTTTCTAATGAAAGCTTGTTTTTTTTCTAAATATCGGATGCGCTCGTTACATATCGGATAAATTCGGCGATTCGCCATGATCGATTTTGGCAGTTAAATTCACGCTCTAAACAACATGAAATAATTGCTTGTTGTTGAAACAGCAACTTATTTCTGTTGTGCAAATGCCGATTTTATAAATTGCAAAAAAACAAAAACATAAAAGAAACGCTAAATAATAATTATTTACTTACCAAAAGAACCTCTTCCGTCTCTAAATATCGGATGTGTTTGATGAGCTCAATGCGTCTGCGCCCTAAAAAAGCAAGCGCATGCGCGATGTACAGCACACATTTCCCATTCACTCGGCACCGATGTCCGATATGAGGCAAGTGGCTATTTTTAGAAGGGTGTGGAAAATTCCATCATGTAGACCCCCCGCGGCCCGCGGTACCGATTGCACTCTTTTTCCGATACAGCGAACATGTGACATTTCAGCTGTTATATTTCCAGCAAGGATCGTATCTCCCGTTCAGAATTTTTTTGGGGTCGTCGATCTTTGGGAGTCCAAAATTAACCTGGGTCATAAGGATTTCTGGAAATCACAATTATGGATTTTACCCCTGGATTTTACCCATGGAATATATTTTTCGAGCAGCAACCTGACTACTGTGTTTGCAGTGCAATAGAAGGTAAGTCCATCTATCATATGCATGCAAGTCACCCTTCCATGCGGGGCCCATTAGCTGTCTGGGGGAAGTTGAAGACCAATTTGTCCGATATTTATTAACAACGTCCGATATTTGGTGGTTTTACTAATATTAATTATGGTGGTTTATCTTTGTTTTTTTCTTATCTTTTTTCCTTTTTTTTAATCTTGGGTCTACCACATTTTGTTAGTTAGGAATTTGGTGACACCTGTATTCTGGCACTAGCTTCTTGAATAATACTGAATATGACCGTACAATCGCAAGAGAAACCCCTATAGGGTAATCATTCGCACTACAGACATTTAACCGAATGTTCTACAATTTCCTGAAGTAGCAACAAAGTTTTCTCAAAATGGTTGGGTTTACGAGCGCCTTTGTTTAGTTTGTAGGGTTGATTGTTTTAGTAGTTTGGTCTGGTCAACTCTATTTTGCGGTTGCAACTGGTGAGCTATGCATATTGATTAATTTTATTTCTTTAACATTTCTGCTCTTTGCTGGTATTGTTATCTACATCGAAAGATAAAACTTAAAGGGGAATCCAACCCAAGGAGAGAATCAACCTTACAGGAAAGAGGAAAATGAGAGGAGCAATCTAAAAAAGGTTTCATCAAAATCGGTTATAAAATAAGAAAGTTATGGAAGTTTGAAAAGTCTAGTTGTTCCTTCTATGGGGATCCTCAAATTGGCATCATCAGCTTCAAAATGGCCGATCTTATGGACAACTCTCTATTCGTTTTGTACACAAATTTTCAGATTTCCCCCATTTTCCTTCGAAATATATCTTAACTCCTTCTGAGCTCAACATATGTTGTGTGAAATATATTTTCCCATGACATATTTTGAGCTCAGAAGTAAAGAAGACATATTTCGAAAGAAAATGGGGAAAATCTGAAAATTTGTGTACAAAACGAATGGAGAGTTGTCCATAAGATCAGCCATTTTGAAGCCGATGATGCCAATTTGAGGATCCCCATAGAAGGAACAACTAGACTTTTCAAACTTCCATAACTCTCTTATTTTATAACCGATTTTGATGAAACTTTTTTTAGATTGCTCCTCTCATTTTCCTCTTTCCTGTAAGGTTGATTCTCTCCTTGGGTTGGATTCCCCTTTAAGCTGTATAGAGTAATTTATCAAAGCTATTATTACAGAACCAAACAATAATGTCAAGCGATGTTAACAGAAAAGGTAAAATGGTAGGAATGGGAAAATATTAAAGCTGATAGCAGCCTGAATCACCTGCTACACTTAAACGACTTTTACTCTTGAAGTTAATATAAAACATACCTTGTGGTACCATAATATGCATATTGGAAAAATGTCTGAGATGTTACTAAAGTTCTTCTGCCATTTATTAGCTTATCTACTACAAGTGTGAGAGAGCGTGGATAGAGGAAATCAATACACTAAAAAAAAAGGAGGGGCAATTTTTTGTACCATTCATCCGGGTGAAAACATTTGATCCCTCTCGAAGTCATGAACCTACACACCCAGAATACGGGTCGATCAACCAGAGCCTTTGACCCAGTATCCAAATTGCTCGGAGCATTTGACCTGGAATCTGTGCCCACTGTAGCAAACACTATCCTGGTCAAAAAACCTTTGACTCGGAATCTAGGTCCATTGGGGCCATACACTTTTCCAGTCAATTTAACTGGGAGAGAAGAGTCACTAACCGGGTCGATTGGAGCCTATAAAAATCAATAAAATAAGCATCATACATTTGTATACATATAACAAATAATTTACAAACATCATAGGCCTATGTGTATATTAAATGTACAAATCAAACATTCTTTAAAAATGAAATATGACAATATTTGACTGATTTGATTTGATTTTTAGGCCAATCAGAACCTTTGATCTGAAATCTTGAAATCTTGAAAAGAGTATTGACCCACAGTTCGGGTCACAAATTTGACCCTCCATTTGTATAAGTGCACGATTGTTGTATTTATTGTTAGCGTGCAGGTCACATCATCATTTAAATAGCCTGTTTAAAGACGCCTTCTTCATTTAACTATGTTTACACACATACACACAAAAAATATATATATATATTCATCTTGCAACGGTATAATCATGTCAGAAATAAACTGAATTACACAGTGACTGTCAGGGGAGCCGACTATTTATACTGTTAGGCCCTGCAGTACTATCAAAGTTTTTGCCAAAAATTATTCACGAGGCTTAGACTTTTGTCCAGGCCTTGGCTACTGTTACTCGTTCTCGATATCAACACTGCCAAGCCAGAGGAGGCATAAAAGCTAGTGAACATAGCCCAACATCAGATTTTGCTGAGCTAACTTCGTTTGTCACCATGTTTAGCTTATTTATAATTGATATTCATGAGGGTTATAGATCTATGTTTATAATACCATTGATATTCATGACGATATCAAGAGCTTCGATTAGAGACTACAGTCAGCCGGGCTGGCCTGGGAGCGGTGGTGATCAAGGGGCCAGGGCGCGCGCTATTACTGCATTCATATGTGTTGATGATTTGGATGCATAAAACACATCAGCGCTAGTCCTGATGAAATGAAAGTGAGCCACGCTTATCTGGCCAACCAAAGAAACTTATAAAAAGTAAGTGGAATTTGATTTTGTTCTTTGGTATTTATTTTACCGGGACAGTGTTTTCGATGTGGTCACACAAATATGCACATCACATCAGTCAATTGTTTTAGTCAAACTGAAACTAAGTTATTACTTGTGACGACCGCCGTCGTTTGTTTGAACACTATATACTATAGTCCGGCTAGTACAACTTGCCTTGCATTATTTGTTGATCGTTCAAGAAACATCATTACATGAAAATAAAATTGAAAAAAGAGGTTGATGAGAAGATTTAGATTTTAAGATTTTTAACGAAAGTGCAGTGTTTATGGCTTATCATTATGCCCCTGATCTGCATGGCCTAGTATCGTGTGCTGCTGCTTGAAGTCAATACGTGCAAAATTTCAAGGAAAAAAATAATTGAAGAATGGCAAGTTTGGCCTGCTATGCTATCTAGAACTCATCAGTCGTATCTTCTGTCGTTGAATTTCGCCAGAAAAAAATTCTAAACACCATTTTAAAGGCCCTTCACGGTTGAGAAGTGATTAGATTTGTAGAGGGCCTACTGATACTACCATTCTTGGAACTTGGTCTATGTGGTGGTTCCATAAATATTGTAGATAGCTATGCTATGAAATTAGTCTGAATAAAGGGAAAAACTTTAGAAAAGTTTCTCCTGACCTAACTGTGAACTGGCTTACTAATTGCCCCCTGTAGGCCCTAGTGGTTCACCTTCATATTTTACAAAATTATTTAAGTAGTTTAGAGTGTGATTATCAGTCAGATATTTGTCTTATCAATTTTAACTGAGTGTTAAACATCTTCTTTGAATATGATTTGATTGTACCACCAAATACTAAACAGTTGGAGTACGTATATTGTAATCTTCATGGAATACATTCTTATCTATTTATCTAAACAGGAATCAGCTTAGGTTACTGATGTATACACAACAAAAAAAGTAAGTCCCCCCTTAATCAAATTGGTATAACTTTTTAACCAAGAGGAATTTTACGAATTTTATTACGTGTGCTTGTAGGTAATTTTATCAGCTTCCATTTTAGTGAATATTACTGAAATTCGTTAAATCATGCCTCAATGAGCACAGTCAAAAGGCAAAAATGTCACTTTTCAAAAGTCACAAGGTTAGTTTTATAACTTTAATTCAATAATATCGGAACAAATTCAAACTTTTTAATAAAAGATGTGTTCAGAAGGCTTGTTGTACTTAATTTCTAACACATCAAATGACTTTTGGATTAAATTTCACGGTTGGATGAGCATGAGGAAAAATTTGCAAAAACTGCATTTTTTACACATTTTTACTTTGAAAAATTATCGATTATGACGGAATTTGCAATCTGGAAGAGTGTTTTAAACAATATCAAAAAATTTACGGTTGAATGAATACTTAATAAAAACAAAAAAGAATATTTCTAATTTTTTTAGGCAAGTATTGTTCCCTTTTGTATGATGAAAATTATTTTATCAACAATGTTTTGTTATAAGTATGTCAAATAATTTTTTCAAATCATGCTATGGCATTTTATCAAAAATTCACGCTTCAGTGAACACGTGATACGTGAAAAGCCATTATGTCATTTGTGGACTAAAATTCAATTGCTTACTTTGGATAATTGTCACAGACCTTTTTGGATAGTTCATTCGATTTGAGTTTCACGAAAATTTCAGTGTTTTATGCTTCAGTAAGCAGAAGATATTAAAAAAATATGGAAATAAGAAGAAATTTCAGAGCTTTAGCCCTCCCCTGTATCTTATCAGAATCTCAATTTAGCGTTTGTTCCTGTTAGTTAGTACCACCATGAAGTTGTGTGACAAATTTCATGAAAAAACTCTCAGTAGAATTAACAAAAATTATCAATGAAATTAAGTTGAATTTCAATTTTGTTGACATTTTGATTTTCTCTCCGTTGACATTATGTACAATTTCGAGGCAAAAACAAACCCTGAATCAACATGCTGGAACTTTTTAACAAAAAGGTGTTGAGCAATAACATTTGGCAGTTATGTTTATACACTCATCGACTGACTTATGTCCGAATATGAGGTAAAACCGTAGCGTAATGCATGAATAAACACACATTAAAGGCAAATTTGTCATGACAAAAGTCACAAAACTCACCTTTAAAATGTGCTCGCTCATCCATGACAGGACGAATAGTGCTCATGTTCTCACAAAATGTGTCGACCATGTTGATGATAATATCTGATGGCAATTCCTTAAATAAAATTGTTGGATTTTACCATTTTTAGAGGTCTAAACAAAAATCTTAAAATTGTGCTCACTCATCCATGAAAAATAGTGCAATATATCGGGATTGGTGTTGGATGGTCAAATTTTGGATGATAAAACCACCCAAATAATTCAACACAAGGTAAAAAGACAAATTTTTTTTTTTTTTTTTTTTTTTTTAGACCAAAAAACCCTTGAGACTTTTGAAAATGTCCATTTTTGCTTTAAACGTTGATCACTCATGCATGTCTCAATGGATCAATGTCATTTTTTCACAGAAGGTATTCAATAGGTGTAGAAAACCCCCCTTTCAATTATTTTGCTCAAAACAATCCTGTTCAAAAGGTACATCATTTTGATTAGGGGGGTGACTTACTTTTTTTGTTGTGTATACTTACTTGGGTCAGTTCTGGAAGTAGAAGTCCATGCATGAGCTTGAACAATTCAACCACCTAGACCTGGCATCAGGAATCTGAGATTGAGCTGGTTCAGTCAAAGATGATAGTAGCTTGACTGAATGAATAGTATCACCAGTAACAGAAACTATGTGGGATGGTGCATTTTGAAGTGTCCCAGTCAGGGAATATTGTTTTTTGTTTTTTTGTTTTTTTTGTTTTTGTTTTGTTTTGTTTTGTTTTGTTTTTGTTTTTTTTTTGGGGGGGGGGGGAACTGTAATCATAATCATCCATTAGTTGAATTCTCCTATTAAAAGCTATTTTTTCACTCTCAAATGACTTGAAAGAGGGTGACTGTAGTTGCTGCAGAAGGTTTTAGGAATTACGGGAGAACATCCAATGGATGTTTATTAGTTCACTATGATCATGTTCTTCATGAAATCTCATTTATTGATACCTCAACATTCTTACAGACAATATCAGTGAACTTGCTAAATATTCCTTTATTTTGCTTAGCTTACACCAATCAATATCCACCTTACATGTACTTGAATTTAGTAATGCCCTCCATGGTTGAAGCTGGCTGGTGCCATGTCCAGGCCCATACCTTCTGTGTTCAGGCAGAATAGGATCTAAATATCAACATTTGATGGCAATGGAGTTTGTTCATTTGCCATGAGATATCTGGTTTTTGCTGTTGTTATTGTTAGGGGCCTAAAGGCAGCTGCAGGAACACTTCGACAGTGCGTATGGAGCCTTGCATACAATGCTAAATACAACAAGGGGATGTAATGAGATTTATATTTTACAAAAATAATTAATTTTCATGTTGGAAGTGATTGAAAGTTCTTCTGAACCTCTGCCTTTTATACAAAAGACACGTTTAGGCCACTCCTTTGAAAACTGTATTTGTCATATTGTATTGTAAAAATATATTTGACTTTAGTACCATCATCATTGTCGTAACTATCCAATCCTGACAATTTAATTCCTCTTCATCATGTTGATAAGTGCTGTTGTAACCACTTTGTAAATTTAATTTTGTTTTTATCATAATGTACATTAATTTCAGTACAATATCAAAAATTAGAAACCTCCTTTTATATGCTCAAAACTATATTAATGAACTGGATAATAACAAAGTAAATGTAGACTTTTATCCATTCCTGTGATTGTGATATTGACAACTTTTTAAATGCACCTTGTTCTTGAACTAGGCCTGAATACATTCATGGTGTTGTCATGATTATATTTTTGAGATGGTTCAACGAAATAGATACATTTTGTTGAGATAAAATTCATCAAGGGATATGGTCATGTTTAAATACAGTTTACTTCCCTTATATTGAGCACAATGCCAGGTTTTTCATTGAGGAATTTTCACAATAAGAAGGCGATTCTCATCCTGATATTTAAACTTGTGCACATGTGTTTATTTGGCACCGAGTTATAATGGGTGTAGACTGTATGACATTTTGGGTACAAGAAGCCATTGTTTAGAGACATAACAAATCGCTTCAATTTATTTAGCATCGATCGACACTGCATTTTATGCTAAATATTTTTTTAATTTAAATCATAAAGTCCTCATTACAAAGGCTTTAAAGGAGCTTTAAAAGCTCTTAATATTAGGGTGAATCAAATGTCAAAATCTCATATCTGCAGATTATAAACCGATTATTTTCACATATCTCTTTGTACAGTTCTTCATTATTTGCAAGAGTATAGAATTGTGAGATAAAGATCCTATGTCGCTGGCCAAGTCCCTGGAGTCGTTAAAACGCAAAGCATAGGGAGTTGCAGAAAAGTTTATGTCAAACATGTTTTGATTTTTTTTTTAGATGTATGTTTTGTTTACTTCTGAGTCAATCCAGCTTGCTCTCGATATGGAAGAGTATTAAAAATGACCATGTTCGCTTGACTATACACATGATAAAGACGTTGTGGCGACTATACCTGTGACTGGAAAATTATTGTGAAAAGTCAAACATGTTTATGTTTGAAAATTTTAGATTGTTTTATTTTACTGCAATTCCCCGAGGACTTAATAGATGTTGCGGCAGTATCTCCACAACTCCAGAGACTTGAATCACAAACTTTTTTCGTTCCCATGAGAGTAATGACTGAAGGGAGATGACTTTGAGGTTTTTTTTTACCCCCCCCCCCCGATAAAATAGTGATGGTAAATTAAACACATAAATATGAGATGAGGGGGCTATCAAGTTGGACATAAGACTAGTTTGCGACTATAAAGGTAGCATCTCACATCACAAAGATGTCTCTGAGACTTCAAAACGTATCAGAGAGATTTCTGTGACGGAACCAATCTCATACTTGTTCACTTTTCCTGTGATTCGATCGTGAGATGTTACACAGACTCGGGAGGTGTATTTGTCAATCTCTAATCCGTTTTATAGTGTAAGCCTCTGGAGAAGTGGAGACGTTATATCTTAGGAATTCATTTCAGTAATATCAAACAAAAGTTTAGAAAACATTTTTTTCCCCCATGTCATTCTGTCTACATGTACTTCTGAGTTGCTGCAACTTCTCACAATGGGAAAAGTCTCAAAATTAATAAGTCATGTTTGACATTGTTTTGTTTTGTTTTCGCTGCGTCTCAACGACATAAAAGAGACTTGCTCATAATTGTTATATAAAAATAACTTTTTATATTGTTGTTTGATTTTCCTGCGACTCCCAAGAGACTAAATGTTTACGCAACTCCAGACACTCGAGTCGCGAGGTTGTCTCGGGGCCAGTGTGAGAGAGAGAGAGAGAGAGAGAGAAGAATGACTATTTAATAGAAAAGAGAATTTGATTTTAAGTGTGAGGTGATCATGATTCCGTGTGTGGATTTATTGAAATTAATAATAATAATAATTATAACAATAGGCCTAATTAGAAAAAAAAAGAAAATATAATGTAAGGTATAAATAATTAAAATATATTTGAAAAAAGAATGACTTTTAGAGCCTGACCGCGTTTTGAAAATATACATATAGAAAAGGAAAAATAGATGAATGTATAGGCCCTATTTATACAAGTATATTGTGTTTTTATGCCTGAAATTTGAATAAATTGAATTGAATGAAAAATAATAATGAATAGAGAAAAACACACATGTCGATCTGAGGATCACAGGCACGGATTCAGGGGGCCTGACGGGCCGGCCCCCCTAGCAAATAAAAACACAAAAGACAAACAAACGAAGTAAAAATAAACTAAAACATACACTGGACCTTGCTGAGAGTCCCTGTATCATGCTGATGTGCTAAAATAGTACTGTGTGTACATGTATGGTGTTTTGAGGGTTGATATGAAAATACAGGATGGTCCAGGCAGTGGACTAGTTGAACAATAGCCGGCGTCAGTTAGCTTGACGTCACTGACCGTAGCCTATCTTCTCTTGTCGCGACAAAGTGCTATCATAGATTGTCGCCAGATATCCCATGTTTAGCGGCCTGCTGGAACAGCGGCCAGTTGTAGGCTACCGCGCTATAGTGTACGTTGTACGTACCGCCAAACCAAACGGCCTTTGTCGCCAACTCAATTCACCAAATCAGGATCGGCCTCGTATTCAGATACACTATGAACATCTGCCGTACCTGGTTCCGGGCTTGTTTAGGCGTGATAAATTGGTTAAAGAGAGGTGGGGATGAATTAAGGGTTACAGCCCATTAGGTGGATTCACACCTGCCCGATCGAGAAAAATACCCGTAAATTACGGGAACTTTTCCAATCACCAAATTACGCGTAATTTGTTTTGCATGTTCACACCTGCCCAAACCGTCTTTTTCAGGAAAGATACCCAAAGTTATAAACAAGGGAAGAAATAGAAAAAAACAAAGAAATACATAAGAAAAGCGGGGAAAGAAGGAAAAACAAAGAAATACATAAGAAATTCTACTTTTATCGTATCGATATTTTGCCTCCCTACTATTCTTTCCCTTATATTATTCTTTGTTTTACCTCTCCATATCTCACTTATGACATCTCTCTTTGAATTTTTCTTTTATACCTATCCCTTAAATGTAAATTTATTCATGGACTTAATATTTCCTTTATTAATTTTTATCTTGATTTTTTTACCAATCTCCAACGATGTTCCAAATATATGTCTATTGGATAATATATGTTTTCTTTTCTTCCAGTTTTTCTTCTAATTTTTTCTTTAAATGTTATTTCCTTGGGATCTAATATTGGTTTTTTGTAATTTTCTCCTTATCACTATATAGCTTTTCCAAATTGAGCTGTTTACAACTCACCTCAGACATTTTTCGTGACAAAGGATCATGAATTTACAAAGTTCATCAAAACGTGTTTTTTTCTCGGTGTCTTTGTTGTGAAACTTTGTCCTTTTGATTGTTCTCGTCTTATAACTTAAACATGTGAAGAGTAAAACTTTCGCCAAAATGTCTACTACTGTTTGGTTTAATTCCTCCGTCAAAGTTACACAAATATTATCCTTAATTAATATTCATTCGTAATTAAACAATTACACCCACACGAACATCATTTCTAAAGAAGATATATACTGTTGTTCTTATTTCTGTTTCCGCGTTTTTGGTTCCCTCCGAAATTTTTCTGAGTTTCTTCTTATCGAATTTTTGCAAAATCCTTTGGGGGACTATTTTTCTCCATGTGCTCTTTTAATGCTACACACACTTCTTGTCAAATTTCAACATTTTGAGGCTCATGTGTTTAATATTACATTTTCTTTTGTCTCCCTTGTTATTAAGGATATCATTTCTTGGCATTTTTCCTCCTAATTTTTTTTGTATTGTTACTTTTGTTTTCCTTCTGGCATCTTTCCTCTTCTTTCACTTGAATGTAACATCGTTCCGCAGTCGCACCCTAATTGTTTATCGTTCCCCATTACAACGGCGTACAGACAGAGATATTTCCGATCTTTACTTTAAAATCTCCGTATTCTTCTAATTGTTTTTTCCCCTTTAAATTTTTCTCTTCCACAATATATTCCTTGGAATTTTTCCCTCTTCTTTTTACTTATCGTATCTCCTCTCTTTTAGTTTCTTTTATGTTCGGTTTTCACTTATGATAAATTCTTTGTTTCCCGGGTCAAATTACCTTATGTTATTATCAAATTGAGTTTTTCTTCTCAATTTCCTTAAGTATTGATCATGTGTATTTCTCCTATATTTCTTTCTTGCTTAGGCATGTTCTTGTTTCTCCGGCGTCGGTTGCAGGTGTCCTTAAAGATGTATTTTTTTATAAATGTTTACAAAAAAACAAACAACTCTTCTTACCTTAATGTATTTAAGCAAAATCATATTATGTTTTCAATCTTAAACGATTACTATCATATTTTCATTATTTTATGAAAATATTAGTTACCATGCACACATTGTATCTCTTTGCCCAATTTATGATAAACATCTAAGATTATTCTATCTTTCGTTTTTCCTTCTATCTATTATCTTTTGAATCTTATAATTAAATATATGTTCCGAAATTCTATTATTAATTTTACTTTAAATCGTGATCTTAATTTTGTTCTTTTCCCACCCAATCAAAACTTCCTGGTTATGTATCCACGATGTTTTTACTTCCAATCAGTCTTGTTTAATCCTGTAATGGTCAATTCTGTTTTCAATTTGTTTTTTTCACAAACTCTCTTTCCTTATGTATCTCTACATTTGTTTTCTTCTATTTCTTCATATTATTTCCCTTTGTTTTTTTTATTTATTGTATTTATTGTGTTTTTCCCGTCTTTCCCTTATGTTATTGTTTTTCTTTCATTTCTCCTTATGGTCCTGTTCACGGGAATAGGGGTACACTTTTGAGTCAACCTGAGGGTCAATATTTTCAAACCAGTGAAGAATATGTATATATTTCTGTTTTTCCTAAACTCAAGAATTTAAATTTTTCATAAAAAAACTTTAGAGTTCTGGACACTTAAATTCCCCATCTGTTATAGCATCCGTCGACTGTCCTCATTTACGCCTATAATCCTTTGAATTTTACGAACGAATAAATTTAATATACAAAATTTGGTAGCTTCAATTCTAATGACTGAATGCATCGTTATTGATTCTTCTCCAAACGTGAAGGAATAGACTCTTGCCAGCATTCTTACTTCATCTGTACTTAAAAACATCATCTTTGCTGCTACGTGAGGTCAAAATATGAACGGTCTACTTTGAACTTGTTTACCACTTTTGCTACTCATTCATCCCCAATTTTAGTAGAAAATGGTGAGTTGCATGTTCAAAATGTTTTTATCTATACTTACAAGACCAGAAGTAGTATAGACTATAAAATTGCCTTTGAAGAATTACCCTTACCACATTGATAACTAACATGAATATCAGCATAAATCTTGTACTCAATGGTAAGAATATGTGGTGCCTTTATAGACAGGACAGTGACATATTATTTGTGAACGGAATCTATGATAGTATTGTGTTTTTTTAACAAATTAAATGAAGTTATTTGGCTGATTTTATGACAGTACAGATTATTTCAACATCTTCACAACAGCTTTAAGCCCAAATTGGCAGTAAAATGGCTTTCTATTTTTTGTTCTTGTTTTTAATGTATGTTTGTTCAATGAGGGAGTATAATGCACTGAAGAAATACAGGAAAATAAAATGCGCGCAATAGAAGATAATCAAAACACGCACCTTGTGCAGGCTTGTCCTTCAAACAGCTGAATCCTCAGTCGAGGTCCTCCTGGCCAGCCATTTCGGCCATTTCATCCTCGATATGGCTATGTGGCAGGAGGCTGGTCCAGCAGCATCCGGATAAGATGCCACCTTCAGCTGTTCTTTTGGTAAACTGGCTTTGTATCTGCTCAAATCCACGCTGAGGACTGTTAGCAGTCTCCGTCAGATCCCCAGCCAGCTTCTTTCTATTGGTTACTCCGATCCTCGAGAAGGAACGTGGATAGAGACTTTGTCGCATATCCTCTACATCAACCTCCACTGGAGTGGTATTGACCTTCCAGCCCCTCTCTTGCATTCTGAAGATAAGTCCGGTTATTTGGATGTCTTGTATTCAATGGGCTATCTCTATAATTCTCCTCCCTGGGACAGTCAATTCGCAGAGAACAACGACTGAACTGCTTGACAGACTACCAAATCTGGTCGCATGATTGGTAATTGCAATCTCACTGGGGAAGGTCATCTCTCAGTCAGGTCTGAGACCAACTGCCAGTCTCTTGCTAGACCCAGGAGTCTGCTTGTGTGTGGTTTAGCTTTTCTGTTGGTCTCAGTATCTCCGTTCAGCCTTACACGAATGGATCATCACAGGAAACGTTGTGTGATTTTGTCATATTTAGATTTGTCTACAGCAGTCTTTACAGCGTTACTCAGGACTTTCAAGATCCGTTGTTCCTCATGTATATAGTCCTTTCTACCAGAGAGACCTGACAATTTGATAGAATGTGACTTGAGTGAACCCTTTTTCCCACATTTATCTTTGTGCCTCAGCCGAGATTCCATGTCCTCAACTTCTTGCTGGGCATTCCACTTCCGTCGTGTAGCGGATATCTGGCACAGTCCCCTTAACAAACTGGTCACTGGATGTCCCTCAGTGTCGAGAACATGTGAGCCTTCTTCACCTTAAACTCCTCTGTAAGTGCACTTTAGGGTTAGCTTCAGCTTTGTGGAATGGCCGTAGAAGCTATGTTCCGTGTGC
>CALNVZ010002200.1:152871-171406 GCA_940671915.1 Paracentrotus lividus | reverse complement strand
CTTGCTGGATAATGCCCGTAGAGTTCATATGCTTGAGACTCTTCATATCAAGCAATCCCTCATCCCGGATATGGTCAGGAGATTGACGTGCCTTCCCCCTTCCTTTACGGGAGCAACTTGGCAGACGTTTTGCAAAAAGAAGTTGACTCACGTAAGAAGGCCCAGGTACTGTCTACATCTAATAGAGATGTTCGTCAGGCCCCATCGTCTTCTAGGTCTGTTATACCTGGCTTCTTCAAAGCTCCTCCTTTCAGGAAGGGCAAGAAGAAGAAGGACAAGAGGGCTCCCGTTCCTGCCCGGTCGGCCCCGGCAGCTCCTCCTCAGGATCGTAGGGTAACCGGCTTTTCTCATGATTATTATGATTGACAGGTGTCTTTTCAAGACCAGACTCCTCATCGAGGACGTGGAGGTGGTAGGGGCTCTTCCCGAGGCTTCGCGAAGAATCAGCCCTTTTCGTCGGGGCGGGAAGCATTTTCCAGATGACTTCCCGAGTTCGCTTGGAGATCCGGTGGGTGGTCGACTTCGGAAGTTTCTTCCGGCTTGGAAGTCGATCACAGACGATGTCTTCGTCCTCTCCGTGATCTAGAACGGACTTCGGATAGATCTAGAAGAGCCTCTTCCAAGGGGTGTTATCCGAAATCGATCACCGCCACAATCGATCCTTTTTCAGGAACATATTTTCTCGGAAGAAACCTCACTCCTGAAAAAGGACGCTGTCGGACGGGTGAGGGATCACAAATTTCTGTGTCTCTCCCCCGTTTTTGTGATCCCCAATCGTTCAGGCTCGCTCAGGATGATCCTCAATATGAAGAGGATCAACAGGCATTGCAAAGTCACCCTTCAGGATGGACCATGCTAGCCCTTCTATTTTCCGGCTCTCGGTCAGACGACTTTGCGGTGTCCCTCGACCTTGAGCGATGCCTTTTTCCACATCCAATAGACCCTTCGTCGAGGGATCTTTTGGGGTTTTGCTGTAGGAAAGGAGACTTTTCGCTTCAAAGCCCTTCTTTCGGTCTTCGTCCCGCTCCCAGAGTCTTCACCAGGGTGTCTCGGCGTTGATGTCTTTCCTCAGGGGCAAGGACCTTCGATTTCGCATTCTTAGACGATTGGCTTTTCGTCGCCAATTCGGAGGTCCTGCTTTCACACCATCTTTTCGCTGTTAGTGAAACGACCGAGGATTTTGGGATTCATGATCAACTGGTCCAAGTCGGAATTCGTTCCCTCCCGAACTCCGATCTACTTGGTGCCCAGTTGGATATCTAGAATCAACTCGGCTCGGCCGAGCCTTGAGAGGATAGAGGCTCTGTCAGTCTTACCAGGTCCCTCCTGAGCATGCGGAGGGTTCGAGCCGAGGTTGGTTGAGGAGCTGGGGTTTTTAGCCAGTCTGGTGGACATCTTGCCAAATTGTTTCGTCTCTTTATGAGACCTTCCAGCTGCTTCTCTGAAGTTTTTCAGGCCGAACCTCAGCTCCCTCTGGTCTGATTTATTTGACGGTTGGAGATCAAGAAGCTTCTCTCTCCGTGGACAACCCGTACCTTCCTTCTTCAGGGAAAGAGATTCAAAGACCCTCTTCCCCGGTTACAGTGACGCCGGACGCGTCTCTCAAGTTTGGGGGGGCCTTTGTCTAGGTCGGATGGTTTCCGGATCTTGGGTCCTCCCGAGGCCGCTGCCTCACTTCAACGTTCTGTACTTTTGTCAGTTCTGTTTGTCCTTCAACGTTTTCGCGACCTATTGGTGGGCCGTTCGGCGTTATTCTCACGGACCACACCTCTCTGACGGCCTACATGCAACAAACAAGAGGGACACACTCTTTGAGTTGAACGGGGTAGCGTTCCTTCCTTTGGATGTGCAACGGGAAGAAGATCGTCCGCGGTTGCCTCCCACTTTCTGGGGACAATCTGATAGCAGACTTTCTATCCTGAACAACGACTTCCTCGGCTTTGCTCCCGAGTCAGGGAGACTTCTGCTTTCTTCTGGACGCGTTCTCTCTTCATTGGAAGGGGTGGAAGCGTACGCCTTTCACCATTCAAGTTGATCCCTCTGTTCTCAGGAAGATCAGGGAGGATCAGACAACGGTGGTCTGTTTGCTCCTACTGGCCGGTCGGGCCTGGTTTCAGGATCTGTTGCTCCGTTTAACAGGGAGCCGCTGCCCCTTCCGGCGTACGCGGACTTAGTTTCTCTTATCGTTGTCGGGGTTCTACATGCGAATCCATCGACCTTCATCTAACTGCATGGCCTCTATCGGCCAGCGGGCTAGGGATGAAGGCTTTCAGACCGAGCTGCTAGTTTGAAAGTAGGCTGAAGTCGACAGGATTGTATACATTTTGCGCTTGAGGCTTCCTGGCCTGGTGCGAACCTCTTGGAGGGTTCCCAGAGAGGCCTCCTTTGCCTCTTATGCCGATTTCCTTTTGTTTCTCTGTTCGATAAGGGTAGGTTTCTTCGACGAATCGAGGGTATCGTTCGGCTATTTCGGCCATTCTTACTGGTTTTTGCTTATTGGGGATCCGGTCTCGACCGCCCCCCACCAGCTCTCGCTTTGCTTAGGGCCTTTTCTTAAAACGCCTTTTTCTAAGCCCTTGACTCCAGCCTGGAGTCTTCCCTAAGTTTTGGAGCGTTTGTCCAAGCCACCGCTCGAGCCTTGAACTCGATTTCCCTGTTAAATCTGTCCATTAAGACAAGCTTTCTCCTAGCATAGTCTCTGGGCAAAGAGAGGAGTTTCGCTTATGCTCTCTCATATATCACCGGTCATATTCGTTGGAGAGATATGGGGTTCGTCTGATTCCTATCACATCCTTCATTGCTAAGAACCAAACAGCCTCGTCGGACTCTATCGAGATCTTCATTCGACCTCTGACGGGGTTCTCATCTTTCAGAGAAGACAAATTCTAGTGCCCGTCAGGGCCCTCTTATGGTTCTTCAAGAAGACTGAGAATCTTCGCAAATCTTCACAGTATTTGTACTTCCCGTGAACCCCATAAAGGGTTTCTAGAGATACATTATCCGGTGGTATAGTCGTCCGCATCAAGGCTCGGTATACATATAACAAAAAACAAAAAAAATAAAAGTTAATAATAAAGAATAAACAGGAAGAAAAAAGAAAATTGAATGAATAATAGTAATAAAGTAGCGAAAAAATAAACAGAATTAAAATAAAAAAGAAAGAAAGATAAAGGTTACCATAATGGGAAGAAGAAAAGTTGTCTGTTGAGTTGACTAGGAGTTGTTGTCGGTGAGTGGATGAGTCAAGGACAAACAAAGATTAGGAAAAAAGGAAAAAAAAAGGATGTAAAGAGTGAAGGCCCTTGAAGAGGGACTTACTCCCAAGGCCCATCAGCCAGGAAGCATCAGTCTCCTCTTGGGCCTATTTACAAGGGTAGGGGTAAGAAAGATATTTGGCAAGGAGGCCTTTTTTGGCGTTTGGCAAAATTCTTTCACTCTTTTACCTGAGAGACGTCGCCGCTAGTGAGGGTGTTTTTTCTCCACCGGCACCTCTCAAAGCAGGGCGTCCTCACACTAGTTTCCTTAACCGTTATGGTTGGCCCTCCCGACTTTTGTCGGTGCTGGTCGTAGCAATGGTAGGCAAATGTATAGTTCTATTGAAGTAAATCATAAAAATTACAATCAATAATTTTATTATTTACGATATAGAAATATACATTTGCCTACATTCCCTCCCTCCGTCCCCCTTTCCGTTGCAACATACGGAAGTTTTTTTGGGGCGAGAGAGTTAGAGGAAGAGTATAGGATCGCTTGCGGCCGCATCCTCGTCAATGGAGGGCGCTATTCAATGGGGGGTGGGGGGGTAAATAGGCGAATGATAGGGCAAAAATTTCGGTGTAAATTTCGGTTTGGGGCGATTCGAGGTCGAATAGCAATGGTAGGCAAATGTATATTTCTATATCGTAAATAATAAAATTAGATTGTAATTTTTATGATTCATTGTAGAGCATTATCAGTACAGGCTCTGAGCAAAAATGACAGGACGTGACAAAATTGTGAACGGAAAACTGTGAACAAAGATTGAGTCCGGCACAACTTCATCAATGTTAAAGTTTGGACAATGATTTTTGGTATGTAAAATATATATGTCCTCTGTAACATTTTGGCATGGCTATATGAAACATTGCTATGATAATTTTCTCTGAAAGCTCAGTGAATGAATAACACTCAAATGTGAACGGAAAATGTCACGTCCTGTCACTAGTTTTCATTGGCCTAAAATTCACACTTTAAGGTTCCTGTTAATATGAAATGTATATGATATTTAAGGACAACTCAAACTGTCAACAAAAAGAAACAACTAAAACTGATGGGCTAAACAGTGTTAATTTGGCAGCTTTAAACAGAAAATTCAATTTTTGAGGTTGAAATCTAAAACACCTGCTAGGGCCATGTTTGAATAATTTTTCACCTGAGAGAAACAGAGAATGAGTCCGGTTAAGCTAGTGGAGGTAGGACCTATTGGTATGTAACTAACAACAATGATAGTTATTTTCTAGCTCATTTATTTTTTTGGTGTGGGGCTCCTAAATGGAAAAAGTCAAAAGTGTACCCCTATCTGTGAACAGCACCTTATGCATTTCATTTTTTCCCTATATTTCTTCATGTATTTCTTTGTTTTTTTCCTCTACTTCTTTATGTATTTAATTGGTTTCCTCTCTTTTTCTATGTATTTCTTTGTGTTTCTTCTCTTCCTTATGTGTTTCAATGTGTTTCCTCCTTCTTCTTCTTTCGTAACAAGATTTCTGATGAAACAAAATGTGAAGTACCCCTGCATGAAACCGAAGAAGACAGGGAAAGCCTTCGAGGACAAACCGGGATGGCACTGTAATAAAATGTTGAGTCACCCCAAAATCACACTATTTTCACCCTCGATTCCCATCTTTGATACGTTTACGACCTGACAGATACATGTAATTGCCTCATAAAACTGGAAATAGGGATGAATTTGGGATGAATACCTTCCCCTAGTAACGAGTCTCCTCCTACTTCCAAATTCATCCCTTTCTAAGCCAATTTCCAGGTACGCAGATTCTCATAGGGATAGCGTATAGCGAATAGCGCTTCAACAAATACTGTATACCGTTTTTACTGTGCTAAGAACATACATCGTTTTCCATGTTAATTCCAGGTAACACAACGAACATACCGGAGGGTTTCTGCCAACCTGTCCTCTGTCCGTCTCTTCAACCTGAAAATGGTAAGACAAATGAAGATGTAATATTAACCAGTAACACTTTTACTGCATTTACCCTCCTCTCCTCCAGTAACCATGTCCGCCTAGAATACAGTAAAATGGTAACAAGTACTAGGCATGTCATGTCTACACTGCAAAAACGCCGGTGTTAAATGTGCAACATCAAGCTGGTGATGAGCATTTGGTGTTACTCTCAGTGTTAGATTAACACCAGAGGGTGTTAAATGTTCAACACCAAGCTGGTGTTAAGTATTGTGGTGTTATTCTTATTGCAAGATTAACACCAGTGGGTGACACAATGGGGCAGAAATCAACACCTGATGTGGTGTCGGATATCTATTATTAAATTTGGTGTAAAACAACACCAAAAGGGCGTTATTTCCGGAGCATTTTCCAGACCGGTTTATACTTTTATCGATATTAACACCCGGACAGGTGTTCGAAAAGTCAGAATTGGGCATGCGCAAGAAATCCAGTTTCATGATTGGTTGAAAATCGGAACTGATATTTTTCGGAAGATTCGGCCGCAATCCGCCATTTTCCATTCGCGCTTGAGATTCATATCATCTAAAATCCATCCAAATTCAGACTAGACCTTCATGATTGTTCGCTTGGTGGTTGGAGGAGTTAACCTTTTGGTAGGACCTATGATGAATTTGAAAGAGATGGTAAGACATTTATCATGATTATTGATTTTTAAAAATGGTAGTTAGGCCTAAATGTACACTCACATTGGCCTACTGTAGCACTGCAGTACATGTCTGCACTTATGTAGCTGCCACCTTTTTTATTATCAATAGTCACGATGTCTTACCATCCTAAACACTAGAGTGTAGTGTTGTTAGAACCCCAAAATTGTGTCATATTAATACCACAAAAGTGTCTATTAATGGTCAAAACCATTTTGGTGTAAAATAATTAACACCAAAGAGAGGTGTTCATTTACACCAGTTGGTATGGTCCTCTCAGAACACCACCACATCAGTGTTAATTCAACACTTGCAGTATCAATTTACACCACAATGGGTGTCATTTCATAAACGCCTTATGGGTGTTAAAAACGTGACACCAAAGTCTAGTGTTAATTAACACCAGTTGGTGCGCTCCTCTCAGAACACCACGTCGGTGTTAAAATCAATACTGGTAGTGTTACTTTTAATACCGCCGTTTTTGCAGTGTATTAATTGCTTCAAAACACAAATAACCTAAACCTTTTTTATCCCATGAAAATTCACATACATTTACATGTATAATGTGGAAATCTGTCATTTACATTTTGAAAATATTTTTAGCGTGAAGAAAAGGGTCTTTTGAGAAAACATAGGCAAGTCCAAGCTATTTTGTGACCTTGTCCCGTGTCTTACCAACAAATAATTTACCATGAATTATAAAATATAATTGGGATTAATTGTTTTCTTATTAATTTATTGTAAATTATTCGTCTGTAACACATGGAACAAAGTTGCAAAATAGAGTGAACCATACCCTTGTAACAATAACAAGCCTACTTCAGCATGTTCAGTCAAAAAAAATTTTTTTTAATGATGGATCAAGACAGGGGAGCAGGACCCTCGCGCACCGCTTTAATTTGAAAACCCTTCATTTGCTGTACATGTTAAAATCGTAAATTTTCGCCCCCCCCCCATCCGGATATCCTGGAAAAAAAGAGTAAAAACAAAATTCAGGTGGTGGTGTCATGACTGACAAATTGTCGAACGATTGGTTAATTATTTTTGGTTGATCTAGCGCATAATTATCATTGCCATATTGAATACCAGATAAAGTGCTTCATGTACTGTCGGGTGATACTGTAGACAAGAAAATAATGGGGAAAAAGTTTGCTAATAGTGCTTTAACCCTAAAAGACCTGGGGTTTTTTGGTCATCTTATGACCGGGGAGGGGCGGATTCCGCCCCCCTTGAGATCTCGCCTGTCGACCGCGCAATCGCGACGAAAATCGCCACGCACGTCACGCAGGACGAAATCTCCAAAATTGCATAGTCAAATGTTCCGAAATATTTTCAGTATTAATTAATTATGCTAATTTATGCATAAATTTACACATTGCTCTAATTCATTAAATAAAGCTTCAAAGCTGCTAATTTTTTATTTACAAACTCTTTGTAGGATTCTGATGAAATGCATTTCAAAAAAAATTCCATATCAAATTTCATTTCTTATGTATTTCATTGTTTTCATAATTTCTTATGTATTTCTTTGTTTTTTACTTTTTGTTTTCTATTGTTTTTTCGATGAGAATTGTCGGCGACATTATCAGGATCACAAAGAACCAAAAGTTTATTGATTTGAAGCAGTAAAAGGAAAAATAATCATACATTTATGAATATTGACTTGAAATAAATTTGTATTGGATTTGTACACGAAATCACATTTTGAGCAATTTTTCGGTCTGACGAGCCTATACAAAATGTTGGGTAACTTTAGAACCGCGTACCCAGACGTTGCATATTTGGTCTTAAAAGTTGCGCGAGACTTGAAAGAAAAAAGTCATGAAACGGCGTGTCGACAGGTTTAAGCGTTATTGAGATCTTGTGCGAAACGTCAAGGGGGGCGGAATCCGCCCCCCAGGCCTTTTAGGGTTAAGGGAACCCACAAATGGTTTATCATTAAGACGGTTGCACTCGAATTGCACAATAATATACGGACACTTCAACATTGATGTACTGATATACATATCAGAATAAAGAACAGTTTTATGTATTTCAAATAGAACATAGATTTTGAGGAAGTGTATATAATTAATATCTTAATTTATCCCATTGTAATCTACAATTGAACTTTAAAAATAAACTTTTTTTTATTTAATATTGTTCAATTTCCATGAAATGGTCTGCCCCACCAAATGGACAAGTGTACCATAATAGTACATGTAGTTATGGTGCCCTTTGATATATCATGTATATTACGGCACCTTTTTCCATATTTTAGATTATAATGGTTAAAGTGTATGGCTCTTCTATAACCAGTATGCAAAACAAATATTACATAAGATTTTAAAATATTGATTTCTATTTCCAGGATCGATGTGTAAACGGATTCCACAGGACTGTGCTTGTGACAATTCAGGTATGTATACGAATAAAACCTTAGTTATTTATGACGTGGTCACAACTAGGCAAAAAATTGAGAGAAAGGACTCGAGAAGAAGATAACTAGGCATACTTGCACGTAGCACCTCTCTACCAAGGATTTTATAGAAATATTCTATGACACAAGTCACCCAAACCCTTGAGACAAACACAGAGCAAGAAAGACACATACGAGGCCTTTTGCAATTATACCTTTCCTACAGCCATAAAAGAAAATATGGGGATCGCAAGACTTGATCTTTCATTCATGGCCAGAGTATTTTCGACCATTTTTGTATATTCTGAAAGAGGAGACTTGTCCTTTTCATTCCTTAGTGCAGTAGATGACCAGACAATGTCATGTCTGAAAGAAAGGGTGACAATAGAATAGAGCCCTTAAAATTAATCTTTTGGGGGAGATGGTGACATATCAGTGAATAAAATCATGAGAAATGTTTTATATTTCTTCGAAAACTCTTTACAGATTTTGTTTATCATGATTTAGTACTTTCTCATCCATGAAAAATAGTGAAATGTATCGGGATTGTGTGTTGGGTGGTCAAATTTTGGATGATAAACCCACCAACAATTAAACGAAAGAGAAAGAAAACTTTACAAAAATTGTTATTGACCCCAAAAATGACCCTTGTGACTTTGAAAATGTCTTTTTGCTTTAACCTATCAAGACCAAGGGGGGGGGGGCACATCTTTCATAGGAATTTCTATATGCTGGATCTTTTTCCATCAAACTTTGTGACTTTTCAAAAATTTATCTCACGAACATTTTGATACATATTTTGTGGGGTATGATTTTTCGTGTTGCCATGGCAAACAAAAATTTGTAACCATGTTCTCCCATTTTTGGTCATTTCGATATCATAGTTTCTAAACAATGTTATGGAGTTTCTTTATTCAAATTGAATTGAAAATAAAATATTTAACTGAATACCACTTTCCTATTTTTTCGTTACATTTTTTTGCAAAATGGTGCCAAAACAATAGATGTAAAAGAAATATTAATTTTTCACATTTCTAATCTTTTAAATGAGTTATCCTTGAAATCCACAGAATATGATTATTTTCTTATTGTATAATCACTTCGTATACATAAACAGTGAAAATTAGTACAAAAAAGATATTTAAATTATATTATTTAGTTAATTACCTAAAGCACCTCCGAGTGGAGAAATTGCAATTTTTCTTAATTCAGAGAATATAGCGCCCCCATTTGGTAACTTTGGACATTTTAAATAGATAAATATGTGAATGACAATGAATGAATATAAAACATTTGAACCAGTTCCATCATCAAACAGTGATTTTAGAGAGTCCAAATGATTTAATTCGAATTCTGTGCATTTCTATGTATTTTTAGTTTAATTGTGATTAGACCCATAATGGTGACTGAGAAATTTTCATTGTAATCAAGTTGTAAAACTTGAGTATGCTCATCGTATGCCAAATATAAAGGTGATCGGTCAAATATAAAAAAAACTTATGGATTGGGCACAATGTGCCCCCCCCCCCCTTGGGCCTATGAACCATCAAAATACCTTGGTCTTGATAGGGTTAAACTGTTTCGCAGAAGGTACTCAATAAAACATTAGTGTAGAAAACCTCCCTCCAAATTATTGTGCTCAAAAGAATGCTCCAAATTTTTTTTGCTCAAAATTTTATTGTCTAAAACAAAGATGACATGATATTTGTTTTGCCCCTTCTCTCGTGGGCCCGGCAGCCACTGAGCAGCGCCAGAAGGACGTTGCTAGATCTATCCCCTTCTAATTGAATGCCAAACAGAGGAGGCGAACGCTCTATCCACTGTGCCAACACATCGGTTGGAAACATGCCTGTTCAAAAGTTATATCATTTGATTAGGAGGGGGAATTACTTTTTTGTTGGGAAGAAATACTAATTTGGCTCAGCTCATATGAAGCCAAAATACTTTTATACTGGTAACCCCTCACCCCCCCCCCCCCATTACGTATATACGATTCCAGAGAACTACGGGCCAATCGAATGAATACAAATGTATGTGTTTTTTGGTGCTTCATCGCCCTAATTGCCATAAACATTTCTTTGCCCGAGCCCCTTAAATTATCGTTTTCTCCATGCTTATGATATCTCTTTTGTCCATAATTAGGTGGTATGTATTCACATACCACCTTTTTTATTCGTCAGAACCTTCTTTTTTCTTTCTTTCTTTTTATTTCTGTATGATTCTTGTTACAACATTATCTCAAAAACTCCTTCATCATATTATTTCAGATTTTTAGCAATGATAGGTCTCTATTAGGTCTGAAACACTTGAAAGTTTTCATAACGATTACTGTCACGTGACATCATCCAGACGCCATTTTGTAAAATCACATTATCAATGGTATCTCCTTAATTAATTTTCACAAATCAATCTAATAGGGGAGAATTGGGTAATTATGGCCCCCCTTTTCACGTGTCCTCTTACTACCATTAAATGAAAAGTCCAATCATATTCTAATTATGTAAAATAACAGTCAGTCTATATACCTATAATATACAAAGGAAAGTATAAACCTGTGACTTCTTATTTGCATTTTAATCACCATTATGTTAACAACTTTGTGGGGCCATAATTACCTTACGGGTTGGGGTATTATTTGCCCCTATTGTAATGACAAAACATATTTATGCATTGGGGGCCATAATTACCCCAAGTGACATTTTCAATTTGATCCCTCTTTACAGCTCTACTACAGGGTGTATCAATAAAACGGGACAGTTTTGAAAAGTCTGTCAAAATTTCGTTTCGAATAATGATGTCTATATTTTGATGTTAATAGATGCCCTGAAATCTTATCTTTCAAATGCCATTTAAAGTAATAAGTTTCGTTCATGCTTGAGCGCACACAGAATGTTTTTGTCAGGGCTCAAAAAAGGGCTTGCGCACAAAATGGAAGAAAATGAGAAATATGATCATCAGACTTTTTGCTAATCAGCAGACTTACTCTTAACCGTTTCATTATCTTCGACATTATTTTCGAAATTTACTATCAAAATTCATTTACAAAGCTATTTATTTAATTAAATTGTTTTTGTTTTGTTTTTGTTTTTCCCACATGTTAACATATTATCTTTTGGCATTGAATATTCCTTCAAACTAAAAAATAAATAATAAATAAATAAAAAATAAAATAAAAAAAATCTTGTCAACCCAAGAAAGGGGATTTGTTTGGTTGATTGATTGGACTTATTTATTAATTGATCGATTGATTGAATGAAGGATTGATAGATTGACCATTTTTAACGATTGATCGTGTGATTAATTAATTTGTTTCTTTTGAATGTTGAGCTCGATTACTTTTTTGATAGATTGTTCACAATGATTGATTAAATCGTTGAAGAATTAGGAAATCGACTCAAAGACTAACATAATCATTGATCAGTGAAAAGTAACAATCAATCCGAATGGGAGTACATGATTCAGAATAATGAATCAGAATAAATAATACCCTTGAATTTAAACCAAATTTTTTTTTTGAACTCCGACAAAAATTTTGTGTTCGTTCAGGCCTGAACGAAACAAATAAACAAAGCAATCAATCAATCAGTCAATTAAAACACAAACCAAATCCCTTTCTTATGGGTTGACAAAAAAAAGTTTAAAGGAATATTTTTTGTAAAAAGATAACATATTAAATGAAAACAAAAACAAAACAATTAAAGTAAATAATAGCTTTGTAAATGAATTTCAAACCATAATTTAAAAAAAAGATGGCAAGGATAAGAAAAAACTTAGAGGAAGACTGCTGATTAGCAAGAAGTCTGATGACGTAATTCTCAATTTTTCCATTTGTGTGCAAGCCGTTTTTTGAGCCCCCGACAAAAATGTTCTGTGTGTACTCAAGCATGAACGAAACTCATTTTGTTTAATTGCATTTAAAAGAATAGACTTCAGAGCATCTTTAACATAAAAGTAATAGACATCCTGATTAAAACAAAACTTTGACAGACTTTTCAACTGTCCCATTTTTATTGATACGCACTGTTTGAAGATATTCAGGTGTTGTTAGTTCCTATTGTTTTCTGTTTCAATCAAAATTTCATCTAAATGATTTTAATTCATAATATCACACAATAAAAAAGCAAAAACTTGCCCTTTCCACACGAACAGAAATTGTGACTGCCGTTACACTTTAGGCTCCCCTTAGCACAAACATTTGAAGTAAATTCTCACCATGGTAGTAGGAAGAGATTAGCTAGGCATGTGTAAAATTTAAATTATCATTGTGTAATGCAGCAAAGAATTATAAGCTCTCAAAGACAAAGGGCCATAATTACCCCAGTCTCCCCTATAGTACACATTAACTTCAGATAACCCTCAACAGACCGTACCATGCAAAGATCATCTAAAGGTCACGCATGTGCGCGTACGCGTGCGTCAAAATTTTAAATGCCAAAAATCGCTTTTAGACTCAATTAGAGTACATTCCCAGGTCATTTTAAAGCTTTCAAAAATTTCCTCGCGAAACCGCGTAATCTGTATAGGGAAATTTCCAAGTCAATAGTGCACCACTTGTTGGATCTAGAAGTCCCAGGTTCGATTCCAGTTTTGTTCATCTCTTTCATCCCTCTTACCAATATAAACAATTCAATACATACCACCCATAATTGTACGTCCTACAATTACAAGTTTCTAGATGTTCATAATATCGAAGAAAGAAATCCCTAATGATTTGGTGAAATATGAAAGTTTGTCTTGTCCATGTTTTTTCTCATCTCAAATAAAAGTATACCTCTTTAAAGGACTTGAAATCTAGCAAATTTCCTTATGCAGCGGTCACAACTCGTCGTAGGTTACGGGGCACGTGCCATCAACGTAGCCTGCGTCGCATGTACAATGCATGCACAGGTCTTTGGTCAATTTCTGCGATTCCTGCGTTGCTGTAGTAAGGGTATTGGAAAAACATCCTGCACGTCGTGCATGCAACGTGCCTCCGAGGTACCTACGCTGCACGATTTTTCTACGAAATCCATCGTAGGGAGTTGCACGTCGAAGGTACGGCGAGTTGTGACCGCAGCATTAATGATTTTACATCCTCATTAATAAAGCAAAGGAAATAAAGAAAAGTCAAACATAGGCCTACATGAATTATATTAATCTATTGCTGGAGAGTTAAGTTAAACATGTCGCACCATGAATTACTATTTGAACTTTTGATAGAAATTATTAATTTTGTTATAATTCAACTTTGAATTTACATAAAGGACGTACATGTAATTGCACCTCTCAAGGGAACTCCACTTTGAAATGCCTGTAAGTATACATCGATTAATATTTTTGTAGTCATTGCGAAAATTAATGTTGTTAGCATGCCTTTAGATGTGTTTTATTATTTTGAATAAAATCTTTCGAGGAATTTCTTCCGGTACCCATTTACCTCACTTGGGTCCAGTACGGCAAATTTGCAGGTTGACACCTTGCCGAAGGATGCTAGTGGTATGGACGGGATTCGAACCGCGTACCTTGTGATCGTAAGTCCGCCGACTTATCCACTTGACCACACCACATTGAACAAGCATGAAACACATTTCCAATATCAATACATATTATTTTGGGGTATATATAAAGATTTCATATTTACCAAAGCGCATTGAAATGTAAATGTATTGCGCTATAATAATGTAAATTATTATTATTATTATTATCATTATTATATTTGTAAGTCTTTGAATTATGATAATGCAATCGTTCATATTGATTGTTTCCATTTACCCTATATTCTATATTTGGAATTGTATCATACAATATGTTTATGAAAAAAAAATCTCTTTTAATTTAGATTATTTAATCCTGATTTGAAAGCATTCAACGACCGACTGTTTCTTTAATTCACACTGAGGCTGTTCCACCAAATATATCGGGTGCAAGATCGTTCAGGGATAAACAGTGTGTCCCACAATAAAATAAACCCAATTTTGAGAGCCTCATATTAAAATTTTGTAGCTTGTGTGACCTTCATATTTATTTTATGATAAAGAGTAACTCATATCCTATTCATTGATACCAAACTTATACTTGTGCTGTGACGGATAACTGAGCACTTGGAATTTTAAAAACAAGCGTAAAGGGCCTGTCCCACAGGCGGCGATCGTTGTGGCGACAACCTGATAATTCAGATTCAGATTCATTCAGATTCAGATTCATTTTATTGGTCCTTTTAGGAAATTCATTTTGTCAGCTTTACACTGAAACATTCAGATATAACACAAAATTGACAACTACAAAGATACAAACGGAACTAAAACAAACACAAGAATGGTACACAAAAATATGGCAACAAGTTTACAAGAAAATAGAACATATAACGTGAAAGTGAAAGTCATATGAGGACGCGTATAAATAACTTTTATAAAGTGTTATTACATATAAATTATAGATTCATGATGTTGACAAAAGTACTAGTCAGGATAGATCAATGTTTCAAATTTGAATTATTATGTTATGTTGATACAAAATACAAACTAATATAAATTAAATTAAACGGTATGACATATAATTATTATATCCAGATTATTTTAGCAATTATGAAATCATAGTGACATACGGTGTTCATGGTGTTAAGTTGTTAAATCGGTCGTGATACGGATGATTGAATAGCAAAAAAAAAAAAGGAACTACAGAGATGATGAAAAAGCGAAGTGGCAAGATATAGGCTAATTTACTTCGGTTGGATTTGATCATTAGGGAGCTTTCGCTGGACTACGGGGACGCTAATCTAGAACGTTAGCAAAAAAGAGGGCACTATTTTCAAAATGCCTGCAAACCCAAACAATGGTGTCATGTAACGAGAAGTGTTGATAATTCAAGGCAGAAGAAATGGAAGAACTTTTGCTTTATATTCCCCGATAATTTTTTCAAATGCGGGGTATAGGCATGATAATTTCTTTTAAAGCTGGGCTCCTTCTATATTTGTTTAAATTCCAAGAAAGATAGACCAGGGTGTAAAATTACTGCGGCAGGCCGTACCGAAGTGTACAAAGAAAAGAAAGTTGTTCTACTTGTGAGAAAGCCTATTATTATTCGTTAAAACAACCAATTTGAGTCGATACTCAAAACAATTTAATGTAGGAAAGATTCTTTTTTTTTTTTAATTTACACGTGCGCTTGTTCTTGTCATTACTATTTCTCTTTCTGTTTTTTTTTCAAATAAATATAAAATGAATATATCTGTGAAGCGATCAAAAATTATGCGCACGCTCACCTTCCCCTTTTCTTTCTCTCTCTCTCTTCTCTCTCTCTCTCTCTCTCTCTCTCTCGTCATTGTTCATCGTCATTACTAATTTAACTTTCATCGTAGGCCTACATTCCATTTCCATCAACAACATATTTTCATCAATTAAAAACATATATTTCTTGCACAACGTTAATCGCTTTTTTTTATCACTCCACTTATCATAACTCATTCATGGATTTAAAAAAATTTATATCCCTATAAAAAAATCATTTATTCACTATGTCAGGAAAATGAAAAAAGAATTTTATGTACTTTAGTTTGATTTTTTTTTTCTCCAAGTTTCTACACCCGACTCCCCTCTCTCGTAGACAAAGTCATGCCAGAATTCTTGTTTTTTTATGTCAACACTTTACAATAACGTAATTGCAACCTCCAGATAAAAATGCAAGGTCGTTGACCTACTCCGCGATGTGTAATTTACACTTTAAACAGATGCGATAACAATGTTTTGATCTGTATCTGGCGGCGGGTTCAAATATCGAATCGTGACATTGTCATAGCAACGAGAGCAGGAGCTAGGGAAAATGGATTGTGACTTTTCGTGAAATGACTTTTGTTTGCTGAGTTATAATTAAAAAAGGGAACATTAATGAGAAAATAAGCGGAAGGCGGGACGGGGAGGGGGTGAAAGACTGCCATTCGATCATTACAAGGATTATAATGAAGAATCAGCATCAATGACAACAAGTCAATTTATAGTAGCAAACAAGGTCTTGTCAAGTTCATTGCGCTTCATTTTACATCACTCTGGACTGTCGTACATGCAAACTTTTTGTCGTGTTTTTCAGATTACTGACTGAGGATATTTTTAATCCTTCCGATCAGGGTCGGTTTTGTCATGGTCTGAGATGCTTGTTGATGTATTTTTTTTTTTTTTCAAACTTGAATTTTACGTTTAAGCGAGGAAGTTTTAAAGGGAAGTACCGCAACCAAAATGAGGAGGTGCTGTGACCGAGGCCTTCCCATCCCTTTTGTTACTTTTTCGCCTGATGGCAGGGAAATTTTCTTGCTTGTTGCCAGTGATGGAATATTATTTGCAATCAATTAGGGTGAGTTGTGGCGTTTAGAATCAAACATGCGCAGGGTGGGCTTTTTTTTAAATAGACTTCGTGGGAAGGGAAAGAAGGAAGGATCCACGTGATGTACCGCGCATGTACAGTTAGGGTAATTTTTATTATTATTATTATTATTATTATTATATTGTTGTTCTAATTCTGTGTGAGATAATAAATGGAAAGAAGGGTTTGATAAAGAGGTATAGTGATCTGATTTGACGCAAAGACCGTCTTGTTAATTTGATGATGAATTGTATTGTTGAGCGTTTTAGGGGATTTCGTTTATGCATTTTGATACTGAACTGAATTGTCCTGAAAATCTGATTTCAACATTTTGTAAATCATAAATTGTCATAGGTCAGAACAATTAAAAGCAATACCAAAATAATATCTCAAGAGGAGATTGAAGGCATAGGCGATCGTAGCTTTGTAGCTATGTAAGTTCAACTTGATTTTTCTTCCTTTTGGAACTGAAGGACGGGTATATATACGTGCGTGAATTTAGTTCTGCATAATGCTAGCGTAGTGCGAGGGGATGCGCGGCGTGCTAGTTGATTATGCATTGTGACGCAACATGGCCGAATTTTGTACAAAGCGTTCACATCGTGCGCAATTATTTTTCTTGCTAGCGTACATTTTAATCGTCGAAGGGGGGGGCGTTAATGCGTGCGCTTCTCTACATTCCGGTGCCCCAACGATATATTTTGGGCGTACGCGGGCGCGCATGTTATGGATACGCGGTTTTGCCTACGGCGGTTCCACACGCGGTGGATCCACGGGGTGGTTCCAACTTTGAAAGCGTAGTGTAGATAGTCTAGCGTTTCGGAGAACGTCATTTCGAAAATAGCGTTGTAGATTTTGTACACGGGGGATATCTCTTGTAGTGGGACCCATCGTTGTGAACGAAACTGTACTTTAAAACGTTGCGCCGTTTTAGCAACTACCAGTTTTACACACTCTTTTTCTGTATAGTATGCAGAGAGTTTGGGGTTTGAGCTATTTGTGAAAATAAAGTCATCCATAAAGCTAACGTTCTAGCATTAGCGTCCCCGTAGTCCAGCGAAAGCTCCCTATTGTATTTGCGGATCGAAAGCGGGCAAAGAATTAGGAAGCGAGAAGTTCGAGCCCTCATTGATCTGTACCGTTTACCTGATCTATTAAGGTATAGCATGAATGAAGGGGATGACTTGGGTGTTCAAAATTTGTGGAGCTGATTCAGGATCGCATTAGTACATTCGTTTCAGATCTGTAACTTTTGTCATCTTGCCAGCGTGATTTGGCTTTCTCTGCCATTTCCTTAAGTCCTTCTTGTCTGCACCTTCGCTACAGACCACACAATGAAAGCATTACACTTTTCTATTATGACTTATAGAACTAGTCTCAAAATGGTTTATCGACATGAAGGAATTCATTTTCCTTGAAAGTACTGCGTTGCCTGTGCCTTACATATACAGACTGACATTGGTCTTTCAGGATAGTGCATTCGATTATGTACCCAAGTATTTAATTCTTGACAACCTGTATATCGTTTCCCTTCGTTTGATTGGATAGCTTGATTCTTGTTTAGGCGAAAGTCAATGTCATCTCTTTGTTTGGTTGTATTTATTCCAAGAAATATTTACTTCACCAATCTCAAACATAATAAATCTCTCGATATTTGTTTTCATCATTGTTGCGGATTCCATCCAGATACGTGTCATCGGCATATTTGATAACTGAAACCTGTCATTTGACTGAAACGCAATCATTTGTGTACAATATGAACATGGTGCCGAAAGCACGCAGCCCTGGGGGGAACTGTGTTCGTTGTGACTTTTTCTGATAAAGACTCCTGTAGTTTACTTTTTGAATTCTTCCTGTCAGAAAATCAATTAAACCGAGAGTATTAGGGAGGGCTTTCATTCATAGCAGTAAGCTTATTAT
>CALNVZ010002200.1:87739-117945 GCA_940671915.1 Paracentrotus lividus | reverse complement strand
TGGAAAATTTGGAGCAAGAATCATTCTGACCATTCTACTGTGTAACTTTAATAACCTATCGAGGTTTTTTGATGAGGCGTTTGACAACGCAATATCGCATTAATCTACAAGTATAAGTATTTGCTCCAATACCGGCCATTATCTTTTGAATGAATTGCATTTTTCTTTCAACAGGTATCTTCATGATCAGCGGCAAAAATCCGTGTTGAGGAGTGGGGGGGGGGGGTGGGGTGACGAAATAATTTGCCAACTTGTCGCGATAGTGCAGACGGAACGTTTTTAATACCCATATAGCAGAGGCGGTGGAACGGATTTGAGAGGGATGGGGTGGGAAATAATAGAATTTGTTTTTGAATGTATACTTTCAGCTTATGGCTGCCTTGAATACTGTTCATTTGAGCCGAAAATTTTAAGTTAAAAGTTGGATAAGCCTATATTTCCAATTTAGTATCATCGAGCGTGAAGCGCGAGCCGAAAATTTTAAAGCGCCAAAAAAATTATTTACATTTATATATAGTCCCGATAAAAAGGGCACTTTTTCTCAAAAGTTGGACACTTTAGATCAGAGGCATAGATCTAAATGTATTCGGAGAGGGAGGGGATACAAAGAAAATTTGTCTTTGAATGTATGCTTTTAAGAATCATAATGGCTGCCTTAACGATTACTGTTAATTTTAGGAAGGGAAAACCTAACGCGAGCGCGAAGCGCTAGCAGAAAGTTTTAAGGTAAAAGTTTGAGATATTTGTGCATTGTAGCTCCTATGTTATTCAAATAGGTAACAAACTCTAGCACAATTTATTGATTAAAATGTACAAAACATGCCAGCTTTCATGAATTTTTGTGCTTTGTCAATCCGGCTAAAATAAATATAGATTTGTAAATTCAGCAATTATATTCGTTTTTTATCTCTTTTCTTTTTTTACACCACATCGACCTAATAACTTGCCACTATCTTATCTTAACTTCATTTTCTAAATTCATTATGTTTTCTATGAGATGTATTTTGCCTATCAACAGGCTTCTTCAGAATAATCAGATCGCAAAATTAACAAGTTTATGGGGTTTGTATATATTAGTATAGCTAACATCTTTGAAATACACTTAGTGCATGTTATTCAAATGGGTAACAAACTCTAAAACAATTTATTGATTAAAATTTACAATAACCTGCCAACTTTTATGTAATTTTATCATAACCATAGCATAGGTAACAAACTCAAGTGCAATCTATTAAATTAACAGACTAAGTGTAGAAAACCTGCCAGCTTTCATGAATTTCTGTATTTTGCCAATCTAGATAAAATAGATACAATTTTGTGAATTCACCTATTATATATTTTGTCAATATTGCTTGAATAAATACAAATTTATGAATTCAAAACTCATATTAATTATCTATCTATCTATGGATTTATCACCAATGCAGTTTAACTTTCATTCGATTAATTATCTATCTCGTTACGTTTTCAACCACATGCACATACAAATTTGCCACTATCTTATCTTAACTTGATTTTCTAAATTCATTATCTTTTCTACGAAATGCATTTTAGTAATCCTGTATAAAGTATGGTTTACATCTTTGAAATACACTTTAGTGCATGTTATTCAAATAGATAACAAACTGTAGCACAAATTATCGATTAAAATGTACAAAAACCTGCCAATCTGGCTAAAATAAATATAAATGTGTAAATTCAACAATTATATTCGTTTTTTATCTTTTTTTTTTTTTTTTTTTTTTTTTTTTTTTTTTGCACCACATTGACCTAATAATTTGCCACTATCTTATCTTAACTTGATTTTTTGTAAATTCATTATCTTTTCTATGAAATGCATTTTGCCTATCAACAGGTATCTTCAGAATAATCAGATCACAAGCATCACAGAAGGGGCTTTTGTGGGATTAATAATATTAAATAACCTGTAAGTATGGTTTACATCTTTGAAATACACTTTAGTGCATGTTATTCAAATAGGTAACAAACTCTAGCACAATTTATCGATTAAGATGTACAAAAACCTGCCAGCTTTCATGAATTTTTGTGCTTTGCCAATCCGGCTAAAATAAATATACATTTGTAAATTCTTTTTTTACACCACATTGACCTAACCATTTGCCACTATCTTATCTTAACTTGATTTTCTAAATTCATTATCTTTTCTATGAAATGCATTTTGCCTATCAACAGGAATCTTCAGAATAATCACATCACAACCATCGAAGAAGGGACTTTTGCGGGATTAACAGAAATAATACATCTGTAAGTATAGTTTACATCTTTGAAATACAGTTAGTGAATGTTATTCAAATAGGTAACAAACTCAGTCACAATTAATGGATTAAAATGTAGAAAAAATGTCAGCTTTCATGCAATTTGTATTGTTATTTTGTCAATATTGCTCGAATAGATACAAATTTATAAATTCAAAACTCTTATTCATTATCTATCTCGTTACCTTTTTAACCGCATGCACAACTTAATTTGCTACTATGTTACTTTAACTTATTTTTCTAAATTCACTATCTTTTCCATGAAATGCATTTTGCTTATTATATCAACAGGTATCTTCAGAATAATCAGATCACAACCATCGAAAAAGGAACTTTTGTGGGATTAAGTATTTTATGGCAACTGTAAGTATAGTTTAAATCTTTGAAATACACTTAGTTAATGTTATTCAAATAGGTAACAAACTCTTGCACAATTTATTAATTAATAATGTAGAAAAAATGTCAGCTTTCATGAATTTTTGTATTGTTATTTTGTCAATATTGCTCGAATAAATACAAATTCATGACTTCAAACTCATATTAATTATCTATCTCGTTACCTTTTTAACCGCATGCACAACTTAATTTGCTACTATGTTACTTCAACTTATTTTTCTAAATTCACTATCTTTTCCATGAAATGCATTTTGCCTATCAACAGGAATCTTCAGAATAATCACATCACAACCATCGAAGAAGGGACTTTTGCGGGATTCACAACATTAATTTACGTGTAAGTATAGTTTACATCTTTGAAATACAGTTAGTGAATGTTATTCAAATAGGTAACAAACTCAGTCACAATTAATGGATTAAAATGTAGAAAAAATGTCAGCTTTCATGCAATTTGTATTGTTATTTTGTCAATATTCCTCGAATAGATACAAATTTATAAATTCAAAACTCTTATTCATTATCTATCTCGTTACCTTTTTAACCGCATGCACAACTTAATTTGCTACTATGTTACTTTAACTTATTTTTCTAAATTCACTATCTTTTCCATGAAATGCATTTTGCTTATTATATCAACAGGGGTCTTCAGAATAATCAGATCACAACCATCGAAGAAGGAACTTTTGTGGGATTAACAGGTTTATTTAGACTGTAAGTATAGTTTAAATCTTTGAAATACACTTAGTGAATGTTATTCAAATAGGTAACAAACTCTAGCACAATTTATTGATTAATAATGTAGAAAAAATGTCAGCTTTCACGAATTTTTGTATTGTTATTTTGTCAATATTGCTCGAATAGATACAAATTTATAAATTCAATACTCTTATTCATTATCTATCTCGTTACCTTTTTAACTGCATGCACAACTTAATTTGCTACTATGTTACTTTAACTTATTTTTCTAAATTCACTATCTTTTCCATGAAATGCATTTTGCTTATTATATCAACAGGGATCTTCAGAATAATCAGATCACAAGCATCAAAGAAGGGGCTTTTGTGGGATTAACATATTTAGGATACCTGTAAGTATAGTTTACATCTTTGAAATACACTTAGTGGAATTTATTCAAATAGGTAACAAACTCTAGCACAATTTATCGATTCAAATGTAGAAAAAATGTCAGCTTTCATGCAATTTGTATTGTTATTTTGTCAATATTGCTCGAATAGATACAAATTTATAAATTCAAAACTCTTATTCATTATCTATCTCGTTACCTTTTTAACCGCATGCACAACTAAATTTGCTACTATGTTACTTTAACTTATTTTTCTAAATTCACTATCTTTTTCATGAAATGCATTTTGCTTATTATATCAACAGGAGTCTTCAGAATAATCAGATCACAAGCATCAAAGAAGGGGCTTTTGTGGGATTAACAAGTTTAGAATACCTGTAAGTATAGTTTACATCTTTGAAATACACTTAGTGGAATTTATTCAAATAGGTAACAAACTCTAGCACAATTTATCGATTCAAATGTACAAAACCTGCCTGCTTTCATGAATTTTTGTGCTTCGCCAATCCGGCTAAAATAAATATAGATTTGTAAATTCAACAATTATATTTGTTTTTTATCTCTTTTCTTTCTTTCTTTTTTTTTTTTACACCACATTGACCTAATAATTTGCCACTATCTTATCTTAACTTGATTTTTTGTAAATTCATTATCTTTTCTATGAAATGCATTTTGCCTATCAACAGGCTTCTTCAGAATAATCAGATCACAACCATCGAAGAAGGAACTTTTGCGGGATTAATAAGTTTAAGTCACCTGTAAGTATAGTTTACATCTTTGAAATACACTTAGTTCATGTTATTCAAATAGGTAACAAACTCTAGCACAAATTATTTATTGATTAATAATGTAGAAAAATGTCAGCTTTCCTGCAGTTTGTATTGTTATTTTGTCAATATTGTTCGAACAAATACAAATTTATGAATTCAAAACTCATATTAATTATCTATCTCGTTACCTTTTTAACCGCATGTACCTACTAATTTGCTACTATATTACTTTAACTTATTTTTCTAAATTCACTATCTTTTCCATGAAATGCATTTTGTATATCATCAGGTATCTTTTAATAATAAGATCACACGCATCAAAGAAGGGGCTTTTGTGGGATTAACAAGTTTAAGATACCTGTAAGTATAGTTTATATCTTTGAAATACACTTAGTGGATTTTATTCAAATAGGTAACAAACTCTAGCACAATCTTTTGACTAAAATGAAGAAAAAGTGTCTGCTTTCATGCAATTTGTACTGTTATTTTATCAATATTTCTCGATTAAATAAAAATTTATGAATTCAAAACTCATATTAATTATCTATATCTTTTTTAAGCGCATGCACATACTAATTTGCCTATCTTTATAAATTCATTATATTTTCTATGAAATGCGTTTTGTTTATCAACAGGTATCTTCACAATAATCAGATCACAATCGTCGGAGAAGGGACTTTTGTGGGATTAACAAGTTTAGTTGACCTGTAAGTGATTACATCTTTAAAACACACTTATGCCTTCCTCTCTTCATCTTTGGGTCACGATCACTTTCTACATGCTACACAAAACTACTCTGATCATAGAGATTCTCTACCTCTGGGTAACTAATGCGGGGGTCCCAACTCGTCGTAGGCTACGGGGCACGTACTATCAACGTAGCCTGCGTTGCATGTACAATGCATGCACAGGTCCTGGGTCAACTTCTGCGATTCCTGCGTTTATGTAGTAAGTACCCAGGGAGCAAAACCCCATATTTTTTAAGGAGCTGACATGTCGAGATATTAAAAAGTTGTCTTATCTAGGATGTATGTATGGACCCTAACCAACATCGCTAGGGCGGACAACTCTTCAGATCAACTGCAGGAGGGTCCCTACAGGTGGGGGCGTCCAAAATAGACACCCCTTTTACAAATATTAGTATTCTGACCACAACTGGTTAAAGAAAAGTTTTAAATACATTGAGTTTGGTATCAAATTAAAGATAATAAAATTTCCTACAATTTGATATTATTTTTAATAGTAATAATATTCCGTAATAATCATGTCAAAATTTGAAGCGCGAAACTTTTCAGAAAAATGTCCCTATGCATAGACAACAGTATGTGAAAAAGACAAAGTAATTCCCCTTTTCAATATAAAGATGTAACGCTATAAAGTTATGAATGCCGTATATGGAAAAACAATGTTTTTGCCCCATTTATGTGGAAAACCCATACATACACGTGTAATACTCTATTATAGCACGTGCATATGTATTACAAGGCGTGATCTAACAATTTTATGAATATAATTTATAAGTTTTTTAAGTTTTCATGAGGGTTAATAAACAACGCTGTGCTATGATGTACTACTCATCTAGTCTATTGTGAACGGCGAGGGGTCTAGAATAAGGGGCCCATGGGGAGGGGGAGGGGCGGCAGGCACTGGCGTAAATCCCGGGGGGATGGGGGGATACATCCCCCCCCCCCCAGATTTCGAGGAGGGGGGATGGCCTGTACAAACATCCCCCCAGTTTTTGAGAAAGAAATGAAAAAAAGAAACACTAGATATTTGTGTTATTGGTTAAAATAGCGGTTTCAATACTAAAAAATGCCTCTTTTTTATTCCAAAAACCCCAAAATTTTGTTGCTCGGTCGCTATGCGAACAAAAAAAAGGAAAAAAAATTATTCATTTTTACTCCACGGAAATATCTTAATTCCCAAAAATTTATTTTACAATCTCAGCAAATGGGCATGATGCCATGCCATCCCCTATCGGATACAGTAGGCAAAACGGGTGTCTAAAAAGCAACAAAAAAAAAAGAAAAAAAGAAAAGATGGAGGAAGGGAAAGAGAGGGAATGATAAGGGGAAGAATAAAGGTGGGGAATTGCAAAAGAAAAATAAATAACTTAGGAGGCAGGCCAGTAATGGGGGGGGGGGGTTGGTTGTCTAGGGGTTCGAAAGAACCCCCCCCCCCCACCCACCTCTAGATATATTTGTCTCTAGCAGCAGGCGGAAGTTTGGTTAATTTGAACAATATATTGCTTGTTACCTCTTAAGGCGAGGTTGAGTAAATTTAGGGTTTGAAAATACATTAACAATGGGCACATTATAGTATCAAAGTGCCCTTTTTTTTTTTAGATAAAAAATTTCACAAGTTTATTTTCAGTATAAAATGAGCACTTTTAACTGTACAGGGTGACCCAGAAAAAAGGAAACCCAAGTTTGATCATCAATAATTTCAAAAATGTTACCATGGTGATTATAAAATTTATATCACCTGACTAAGTCCAACTCATTGCCATTCTAGTGATACCTCGCTCACCTCATCAATGTCACGCATCACTAAACCCCATTGTTTGTTGAAAAGTCTTGTAAAAATGAGAGGTGGTTCACTTTCATGCACCTTGAGATGCGTTTGTGTGAATGTGCCTGGAAAGGAAACCCAACTTTGATCATCAATAACTTCAAAAATATTTCAGTGGTGATTTAAGAATTTAATATCACTGGAAAGTACAACTCCATTATCATTCTAATGATACCCTCCCTCAGACTCACCAATATCATGCATCACTGAAACCCCATTGTTTTGAAAATTGTCCCGCCAAAATTGGTGATAGGTCTTCTTTCATGCTCCTTGAGATGAGTTGCTTCAAAGATTCCAACAAATCTAATAAAGCATTCATTGACTTAATCAAATAATGATTGATAAATGGTTGGAAATTTTTACTTATTTAGCTCACCTTACAATCTATACCATCCAGGTAATTTACAACATGTTACTTGGTCGACGGACAACCCAGAGAACTTCAGTTCCCCCATGGATAATGTAAGAAGCGAGACAGTGCAATCAATCACAATTTTGCAAGATATTTTCAGAACAATGGGGTTCATGCGATGCGTGACATTGGGAGCTGACAGAGATATCAATACATGATAATGAGTGGCACTTTCCAGTGATATAAACGTCATAATCATACTGTCATGTTTTTTAAAAGATTGATGATGAAAAGTTGGGTTCCCTTTTAGGCACATTGCAGCAACCATCTCATATGAGCGTGAAAGTGAACCACTCACAATTTTGCAAGACATTTTTCAAAACAATGCAGGCTCAGTGATGCGTGACATTGGTGCAGCTGAGCGGGATATCATATAAAAATGGTAATGAGTTGCACTTTCTAGTGATATAAATTTTATAATCACCATGGTACACTCTTTAAAAATTATTGATGATCAAACTTGGTTTCCTTTTTCTGGGTCACCCTGTAAGAAAGGGGACACTATACAGTGTGTTTCCTTAAAAAAGGTAATCGAAGTTCAAAGGTCATGTCATTTTCAAAAGTACATGGCGTTTTTCTTGTGTTTATATTACAAAAATATTACGTAACTCATCAGGTTTATTTTGTAGTAGGGCTTACGTCTAAATTGTACGGGTCACAGAGTTAGGGTCATTTGAAGGGGACAGGTACAAAACCCATTTTTTCCAAGTCTTTTGGTTTGTAAGGCGTACGAAACAAATCTTTTGCAAGTAGTTGATGTCATTGGGGTCCTTTCCAGCAAGTATTCAATGAAATATTATCTCCTTTTGCTAAAGTGGGATTTCTCATTGGTAATGAGATGCGGTTCTCGATTATATGAGTCTCTGCAGTCGGGGAGAGGTCGCAGCATCGGTCGCCCACGCACATCGCCTGAAGGCTCCGAGTAGTCGCGAGTAGACCAAACAACTGTCAAACCTGCTCAATCTTTTAGGAAGGACTACTTTCAAAGTGAGCAAGGTCTCTGTGACGTCTCTCCTACGGCCCGGGTTGCCGGCCGACGTCCCCTAAGTATCACCATGACGTCACAGTGACGTTGTCGGAACTTGCTAGAGATGAGAAGAAAATCGAATAGGTTTCGACACATTTTTTTAGACTTATGTTAGATTTTCGACGCCCTGAAGATGACGTCTCCAAGACTTAGAGACTCATTATTGTGAGTCCATCTTATTGCCCGTGACATACGTACTTTGGCAAATGAGATTTCATTTTATTGAAAATTGGAGAGAAAAGAAAAAACAAAACCAAAAATTTACAAAAAGTTGGTTTCGTACCCTACAAACATAAAACTCGGACAAAGTAGGTTTTGTACCTGTCACCTTCAAATGACCCTAACTCTTTGACCCGGGACAATTTGGACGTAAGCAATGTTTTAAATGAAAGCTGAAGAGTTACTTAATATTTTAGTAAACAAATCACAATAATAAATACTGTACTTTTGAAATGACTAACCCTTGAACTTTGATTACCTTTTTTTAGGAACACACTGTATATTACTATTGAAAGAGGCACATTTGCGGTGCCTTAAAAAAGTGGGTTGCAATATACCCCCTTCCCCTCCACTTTGACGATTGTATGCACCCTTCTCCAGCTGACCTTTCGAAACAATTCAAGAGATATTGATTTGAGTCGATACAATCATCCGATACAAGCCATCCGAAAACCTATGATTTATTTTGTAAATGTATACACAATACACTATTGGTCGTAAAGGTTGGATTTTGGAGTTCCAGCCACATCATTTTGCTCCGGCTTTAAATCTTATTTTTTATTTCCAAACTTTCAGCTTTTTGGTGACTTGAGCTATATCTTGGATCGTTTTCCAGAAGCATCCCCGGAGATTGAATATATGAAAAAAGTAAATTTTGCTCATTCCGCCCCCCCCTACTCAATGAGATGCCCCTCCCCCTCCCCCTTTATCTTTTTCTTTCTATAAGCCAAGCCTCCTCCATCCTACCTCACGAAACGCAACCTGACGGATATATGGTTGATTCGTCTGATTAAAATCTAGGTTTATGAGGTTACAAACTTAGGTTCTTTGCCTAGGGGGGAGTTGACAGAGTCGTTGAAGTATAATTAACAGTGTGGCTGGTTTTTAGTGGGGGAAAAAAAAAAACAAAAAACCTTTTTAAACCCTTAATTTGTTTATCTTTTTTGCAACAATTTATTCAGCCTTCATAACAGGCTGTAAATGGTAAACTATCGTTAATTTTCTTTGTCATTTATGTTTTTGCCCTGAGATTGTAAGAAATACTATTTTTGGGAAGTTGAGAAATTTTCCATGTTGTAAGGAAATTAATACAAATCATTTTTTTTTTTTTACCTCCGCAATAAATAATCTCTGAACCTTCTCCCAGACAATAGACCTAAGCCTGTAACCACAAACCTACATTTAAGTTAAAGAACAATTACAACTCTACACATAAAACAAGTTTCGTGAGGGTAGGACTGAGGGGGCTTTGGTTAGCATTATGGAAAACAAAAAGGGGCCCCAAAATTAAAAAGGAAAAAAATCGCAAAAATTGGCATTGTGGGGACTGACATACTTTTTTTTCTTTTTTTATTTTTCAATCCGGGGTATGGTTTGGGGAACAACTAAGATATATCGCGGTTACTGAAAAAGTGAAAGCGGGGACAAACAAATAAAAAAAAATTAAAGCCGGGGCAAAATGATGTGGCTGGAGCAACAACAACAACAAAAAATAATAATATCCAACCTTTATGTGTAGTAAACTAAAAATTTACACCTGCCGCCCCCCATGGGCCCCGTACTGTAGACCCCCTCGCCGTTCACAATAGACTAGATGAGTAGTCCATCATAGCATAGCGTTGTTTATTAACCCTCATGAAAACTTGTATAAATTATATTCATAAAATTGTTTGATCACCCCTTGAAATACATAATGCTCGTGCTATACGCGTGTATGCATGGGTTTTCCACATAAATGGGGCAAAAACGTTGTTTTTCCGTATACTGCATTTTTAACTTTGTAGCATTATATCTAGTTATTGAAAAGGGGAATTACTTTGTCTTTTTCACATACAATTTTCCCTGCATATGGGGAAAACTTCTGAAAAGTTTCGCGCTTCAGATCTTGACATGATTATTATATGAGCTAAAACAATAAAAAAAAAAAATTGAAATAAATTTTTTGAAAAAAAAAATGAAAAAATCAACTATAACGCTTAAAATTTTATCCTTACGTAATAGTATTACTATTAAAAATAGTAACAAATTGTAGGAAATTTTGTTATGTTTAAGTTGATACCAAACTCAATGCATTTAAAACTTTTCTTCAGCCAGTTGTGGTCAGAATACTAATAATATACTAAATTGTAAAAGGGGCGGCTATTTTGGACGCCCCACCCTGTAGGGACCCTCCTGCAGCCGATCTGAAGAGATGTCTGCCCCAGCGATGTTGGTTAGGGTCCATACAACCATCCTAGATAGGACAACTTTTTATATCTCGACATGTCAGGACCACCCTACTTGCTCCCTAGGTAAAGGGTATTGTAAAAAATTTGTGCACGTCGGAAATGAATTGTACCTGCAAGGTACCTCTGCTGCACGAATTTTCTACGAAATCCATAGGGAATTGCACGTCAAAGGTACAGCGAGTTGTGACCGCCGCATTACGGGGATTGAAAGTCGGAGATCGTGGTGAATGCGCGTTTTTCTTGAGCTCTATTGACTTGTACACAATCGACAGTGAGGCTTACACATGGGTCGGACTACTAGAGATTAACATTCGGACAGTACGAACATGACGAATTTGACCGAATTCAGTCGGTCAATAGCTTTGGGTTCTTGATTCCTCAATGATATTTAGTTTATAGACTCTCAACGGGTCTTATCGTATAAATTCAAAGAGAGGACTTGTATAATGATCCATTTCACATAGGAATCCTGGTTTGTTAGTCTAGCCAACTACGGGTCACTCTCTTTCCGGACGAGTCACGTTGTCGCTGAAGATTACGTAACACCCGTCTGGCTTTACATGCCATGTTATTATTGCATCCGAGATAAGGTAATTTCCCCATGTTTTATCAATCATAAGTCCCTTTTAGGCGCAGAGACAGCATATATATATATGCAGACAAAATAAATAAATAAGGAGGGGGGGGGGTTAAGAAAGAAGAGAGGAAAAAATAAAGAGGGAAGCATTGTTGATGGATAACTAACCCCCAAATGAACCCTACCCCTACAGCCGATACATAATGACCTTTTTTTAAAAACAAAAATATATATGAAAAAAAAAAACCACCAAACACCAGCGTGAAGTGAAAATAATTTAAAGAACCAGCGTGATGCTGCCCCCCCCCCTTTATTGCCAGAATTTTTTATATTTTTATTCAACGAAGCGCTCGTTGAATATTTGTTTTCGTGTTTTTCTCATGTTGTCAAAACGAGTTTGACAGCAACATTCTAAAATCCAAAGAGAAAACTGGGTTCATATTTCATGCAAAAAGTCGCCAAATTAAAAATGGCAGCATTTGGTGACGGGCTGATTGCCCTGTCTTGTCCGCCGAGGAGTCTAGTCCCATTCCGGTATAACGTAATGTTTCACACGTAGGGGAGACTCAGGTTAGTTGAGCCAGTGGGTTAGTTGAGGCACCCCCTCTAAATAGGTCAAGACCATTTTAAAATTTATAATGCTTCCATCTCTTGTTACAAAGTGATAGATGGACCATACATGCTAAATTTGATACATGGCGGACAAGACAGGGCAATCAGCCCGTCACCAAACCCTGGCATTTTTAATTTGGCGACTTTTTGCATAAAATATGAACCCAGTTTTCTCTTTTCAGCAGCATTTATCCTACGAAACATAGACATACACTGTATTTCCAAACTCTCAATTTTCATCTCAATGATTTATTTTATAATCAAAATGAAAAATAAACAATTGACATGCCAATAAAATATGCATGTAACTAAAATAAGGTTTTATTTTTAAAAAAGTAAAGATTTTTTACCTGATTTCAACTGCTTGTCCCCAAGTAAAAAATATAGAACGGAAAAGCTAACAACGGCATCAGTTCAGAAAACTTCGAATTTACATTATAGTAACATTTTTAAACTATTAAAAAATTACCAGATATTGACAGGTATAATTTTACAAAAGCTTTCATATTTTCTATATTTTGATGATCATTTTGATGACGCTTTCAAAAAGCATGAAACTTGAACAAAAAATCTCCCAATTGTTTGTTGAATTGGTTTATTTGATACACCAATATCCAAAGTAGAGGTGTATATTCACCGTTTTGCCGGTTTTTAAGTATTTTGATGGATTTTATGATGTTCCTGTCAAACTCATTTTACAGCATGAGAAAAACACGAAAATAAGTTAACGAACGCTTCGTTGCCCAGAGCAACCAGCTCCACCCACTTTACCCATCAAGGTACAGAGACGAACATACATGCTTTAAAGGTGCTCTCGCAGTGGAAGCTTCCGGAGCAAGTGAAAAAAAAACCCACAGATGTTTGTTTTGGAGAGCGGGGAATTTAAAAACGATGGACTTATAATCAGCTTTAAATTTTCGTCACTGAATGTATGGGGCGCCAAGTGTTACCCCTTCTATTTCGTACCAAATTATATATTCACACAAAATAATTTTTGTTACAAAATGAACTCTTAAAAATTATTTTGTTACCCCAAATTTTTTTTTTTTTTTTTTGTGACAGAAGAAATTTTGTTACAAAATTATGAGAGCAAAATTCATTTTGTTACAAAATTATTCAGACAAAAAAAAATTTCGCCGCAAAATGATTTCTTATGGTAACAAAATAAATTTTTAAAGACAAAATCGATTTTTGTCCGACTGAAGTGATTCTGCACATTACAGAATTATTCTGTCCGTCTACCAAATTCTATTTTATTGACAATATAATTTCTGTCCTGTCATCAGTCAATTCCGTGGACAAAATAATTGTCCCCCCCACGGAATTATAGTTCGCGTAGGTTCACATGCCTGGCTCATCTCAGGAACATAACAATCGCTATCTGTTATGTAATGGTAAACTTGACCAGCCTTCACCGCTGTTCAACCTGTTTGCATTAGGATTAGGATCTGCAGAGCGCATGGTGGGGGTCGTTAGAAACAATAATTTACATAAGATAAGATTCAATTGTTTCGTCTAGGCTCTGAGAAAAGATTCATCTCATGATCATATCCTTTACCAAAAAGAAAGAAGATGAAAATGCGGCATCGTGCAGAGCAAAGAAGAAGTACATATTTCACCCTCGTTTATCTTTTGTTTCTTTCCGTATTCCTATAATTGTGTTCTCCTCTTTCTATTTAATTATCTTTTCGTGTATTTACTTGGTTTTTTTCTTCACATGATTATAGATAGGTAGACTCCTCTTTAATTATTTCTTTTGGGCTTAGAGGAAATTTTCTTCTTCAGCAGTCATGTACCGAAAGGGAAGATGACTTTAAGGTGAAGAGAAAAAAAAACAAACCCAAAACAAAGAAAGACATTATTATAACTGGGGGAAAAATGATGGAAAACGAAAATAAATAATGATAAAGAAGAAGAAAATAGCATATATAAGAAAGGAGAACTGAAGACTATAGCTACATCTACTTTATTATGAGAAAAGTTAGTAAATGAGAAAGAAATGCACAAAGTATGTATATATATGCCTACACAAAAAGATAGTCAGAGTATTAAAAACGAGGGTGAAATATTATGTACTTCTTTGCTCTGCATGCCCCATTTTCATCTTTTTTCTTTTCAGTACATGGTCATGAGAGGATCTTATCTTAGAGCCTAGACGAAACAATCGAATCTAATCTTATACAACTTATTGTATCCACATGATCACCAAACTGCGCTCTGCAGATCCTAATTGTAATGCAAACAGGTTGAACAGCGGTAAAGGCTGGTCAAGGTTACCATTACATAACAGACATTGGTAATTCCTGAGATGAGCCAGGCATGTGAACCTACGCGGACTATAATTCTGTGGGGGGACTATTATTTTGTCCATGGAATTGACAGGACAGAAATCATAAAAATTAACAATCTATTTTTTATTTATTTTACGATATGTAATATACTTTGCTTACCATATTAATATATATTTTTAATTTTTTATTTAGATATAAGGATATACACTACATTGCTATTTGACCTCAAATCGCCACTAATTCGAAATTTTCCGAAATTTTTGCCTTATTATTTTCCTATTTACCCCCATCCCCCCTTGAATGGCGCCCTCCATTGATAAGGATGCGGCCGCGCGCAATCTGATTACTTTTCCTCTAACTCTCTCGCCCCTAAAACTTCCGTATGTTGCAACGGATTAGGGGACGGAGGGAGGAATCGTACGCAAATGTATGATTTTTATATCGTAAATAATAAAAATTAGATTGTAATTTTTTTGATTTACATCAATAGAACTATACATTTGCCTACCATTGCTACGACCCAGCACCGACAAATCGGGAGGCAACCATAACGGTTATTGAAACTATGGTGGATGCCGCCGCTTTTGAGAGGTGGCGTGGAGAAGAAAACACCCTCACTAGCTTGGTCGACGTCTCTCAGAGAAATAGGCAGTGAAAGAATTTGCAGAAACGCCAAAAGGCGCCTTTGCAAATATCTTTACTCTATCCGACCCTGTAAATCAGCGGCTCCAGAGGAGGCTGATGCTCCTGGTCTGATGGGCTTGGGAGTAGCTTCCCTCTCAAGGGCCTTCACACTCCCGCAGGCCTGTGATTGCTGGAGACTATCCACCGGGATTAACGTATCTCTAGAAACCCCTTTATGGGAGTTCACGGGAAGTAATTAAATAACTGCTGAGATTTCGTGAAGATTCTCAGTCCTTCTTTGATGTACCATTTGGAGGGCCCTGACGGGGCACCAGAATTTGTCTTTCTTTGATAGATGAGATACCCCGTCAGAGGTCCGAATGAAGTCTCGATAGAGCCCGACGAGGGCTGTTTGGTTCTATGCAATGAAGGATGTGATAGGAATCAGACGAAACCCCATATCTCTGCCCTAACGAATATGACCGTGATATTGAGAGATGCATTACGAACTTCCTCCCTTTGCTCCGGATGGGCTTATGCTAGGAGAAAGCTTGTCTTAATGGACAGATTTAACGGGAAATCAGATTCTAAAAGGCTTCGAACGGTGGCTTGGACAAAGGCCTCAAGACTTTGGTGGAAGACTCCAGGCTGGAGTCAAGGGCTTAGAAATAGGGCGTTTAAGAAAAGGCCCTAAGCAACGCCGGAGAGCTGGGGCGGGGGGCTGGTCTCTGAGACCCGATTCCCATAAGCAAAAACCAGTAAGAATGGCGTAAATAGCCGAACTGATAACACTCTCCCGATATTCGTCGAGAGAGAATCTACCTTATCGAACAGAGAAATAAGAAAATCGTGGCTCTTTAATAGAGGCTAAATGGAGCCTCTCGTGGGGGACACTTCCAAGATGTTGTTTCTCGCACCAGGCAATGAAACCTTCATAGTGCGCGAATTGTTATACAATCCAGTCGACTTTCCGCCTACTTTCATCTAGCAGTGCTCAGCTGCTCGGTCTGAAAAGCCTTCATTCCTTAGCCCGTCTGGCCGATTAGAGGGCCATGCAGTTAGAATGAAGGTGCGATGGTTCGCATGTATACCCTCGGACAATTCGGTTGAGAAACTAAGTCCGGTACGGCCGGAAGGGGCAGCGGCTCCCCTGCTAACAGGAGCAACAGATCCTGAAACAAGGCCCGACCCGGCCAGTAGGGAGCAATCAAGACCACTGTTGCCTGATCCTCCCTGATCTTCCTGGGAACCAGAGGGATCAACTTGAATGGTGGAAAGGCGTACGCCTTCCACCCCTTCCAATGAAGAGAGAACGCGTCCAGAACGAAAGCAGAAGTCTCCCTGACTCGGGAGCAAAACCGAGGAAGTCTGTTGTTCAGGGATAGAAAGTCTGCTATCAGATTGTCCTCCCCCGGAATGTGGGAAGCAACCGGGACGATCTTCTCCCGATTGCACCATTCCCAAAGGAGGAACGCTACCCCGTTCAACTTCAAAAAGTGAGTCCCTCCTTGTTTGTTGATGTAGGCCTTCACAGAGGTGTTGTCCGTGAGAATCAACACCGCACGGCCCACCAACAGGTCGCGAAAACGTTGGAGGACAAACAGAACTGATAAAGGTTCCAGAACGTTGATGTGAAGCAGCGGCCTCGGAAGGACCCAAGATCCGGAAACCATCCGACCTTGACAATGGCCCCCCCCCCAACCTTGAAGTGACTCGTCCGTGGTCACTGTAACCGAGGGAAGAGGGTCTTTGAATCTCTTCCCCTGAAGAAGGAAGGTATGGTTCGTCCAAGGAGAGAGAAGCTTCTTGATCTCCACCGAGCGAAAAGTCTCCTTTCCTACAGCAAATCCCAAAAGACGAAGGGTCTATTGGGATGTGGAAATAGGCATCGCTCAGGTCGAGGGACACCGCAAAGTCGTCCTGACCGAGAGCCGGAAGAATGGAGGATAATCACAGCAATATTTTGATTCTGGAAAATTATATTTAGAACATTCTATTATTTGAAATTTGAAAAAGAGAAAAATTTGTCTACGTACAATTGTACATATAATTTGTACATCACATAAGGACAACTTAATCACATTTTAAAAATAATAATCAACCATTTCTAATGAAACTAATTCTCATTGAACAGATGGACTTCCAAAAATTATTTATTCATGTATCAAAATCGAGAATTATTAAATTAATTCAGTTATTTTTCGAAATCTGAATTTTAACTATTAAGTGCCAGATTTGTAATTCCTATCACTTTGTACAGGGACATTTGTCCCGTACGTCATGTCCCGTTACTGTCACACACGCGGCTTGTTTACTCATTACACAAAATGTTTTGGTTTTGAAAATTATGCTATTTTTGGGGCATTGATACTTGGAATTTTATATTGAAATGGATATGTATCAATAGAAAATCTAAGTAAAGATTACATTTAGATTTCACAGGAATTTTTAATAATGAATTCATTTTTTTTAAAAATCAACAATTTGTCTGGTTCCCGTACGTCACAGCAGCAGTTTATGCTGATAAAATTTAATTACAAAGTCCTAAGATGGTAAAAATTTTCTGGAGTGGAAGGAGGAGGGCCCAATACCTATCATATCAAGTCAAAAGATATTAAACACATCTCTTTTTATATCAGAAAATATGGGTCTAAACTCTCTGAATGTCAGTACGTCACAGGCCAAATAGCTGGACCTGCCCTTAATATTGCCCCTGCTTCATAACTTGTCACCAAACCAAAAATACAAGCCAGAGGAACCTGACCTAGATGTATCTTGCATGACCAAACAAAAATATGCTGGCTGAGGGCGATCAAGCCCCCACTTTGAAAAAAAAAAAAATGCTTAAAAAATAGTTTCTGGTGAATGAGTCAAAAGTACGACAAAGAATTAACCGTTCATGTAAATTGAATTTGACATGTTTGGATGACATGTTTGATAAAACACCTTATTGCTCTTCTTTTTCATAAAGATTTTTGTTGAGTCATCGAGAACTCACCTCGTCCGTGGAGTGGGACATTTGGATAATTGCGGTATTATAGATACAAATGTAGTACTCAATATTGTCTAGCACATAAATTGTTGTTAAGTCTTATCACACTTTACATTAATATATTTACCAAATATCCATTGTGGAACCCTGTGTGCCTCTACTAGTTTGCCATTGTGTTTTGTATTTATTGGAAGACTAAAGATAACAATATCCATTCTTTTCTTGTCATTGTTCAATATTGTTTAACTGATCTTGAGGCACGAAATCATCATTTATTTTTAGCTTTATTGTATTTAAGGTCCCGAAACTTTTTGCAAACTTGTACAAGGTTTCTACTGTTCTAATAATAACCCATCCATTGTTCTTGAAGTAGGTTGTAGATGGGTAGCATGTTGTTCTTATTCTCACTTATTTAACTGAGCGTGTGAGAGGTAGAGTTGTATTTAATTCAGTGTCTAAGTGGGAGTTATCAATCTTCTTTGTGAACGTGAATGACATAAGTATGTTTTTAGATATTCATGCAATGTGTTGTTACAATGTACGTTGATAGCTCCTATGTGATACATCTTTACATGTATACATTGTAACATATATTTGGATGAATAGATAGGAGAAACATCCCTCTTGTCATAACCTATTTCACTCATTATTGTGAAAAACCAAAGGAATGATAGTATTATATTTCTTAAGGTGCACAAGAGAAAGTGCCTCAAGAGGAAAAAAAAAGTTATTGAAAGAGAAATGGGATGGAGGTAGAAAGAGATACAATAGATCCAGGAGCAAAAGAGTCAAAAGGAAAAAGTAAGAGAGCATAAATATGTAAAAGGAGAGAGAGAGAGTAGAGAGTTTGAAAGGGAGGAATATAAATGAGTGAGCAGGTACGGATGTGCGATATAACATTTTTTGAATTCACATACCCCAGAATAAAGCCTCTATTATCAACCTGACGGATACCGGCTGGATAAAGAATTAAAAAAAACACCTATTCTCAGTTCCTACAGACTGACAGAGGTGAGAGAGAGAAAAGAGAGAGAGAGAGCGAAGAGATGCAATTAGATCAGGAGAGAAGGGGAGGAGAGATGTGCGATAGGAGAAGGGGAGGTACATTAGAAGACATTTTTGCATTCACATACATTTACATGTACCAGAAATAAAAAGCCCTAGGACTTGACGCGGGATAGTGGCCGGAAAAAGAGTGAAATCACATTGTCAGTTCTATCAGGCTGCCAAAATTTCAAAAGCCTTCTGTTCAGGACTTGGAACCCTTCTCTCTGTCTAGTTCAACGGGAGTAATCAAAGCCTTGTGTTTCTGGAACTCCAAAGTATTAGGAAGGGTGACATAAGATGCTTTAGCACAATCTGATTTAGTATTGAGCCCTATACTGTTGTGAATTTGCGTTGTATAAATGTACTTCCTTGATTTGTTCAATTATTTTTATTCTGGAAGTTCATTCATTCATTTTATTTATTTATAAATTAATTGAATTCCTTTTGTGTTCTCAACCTTTTTCCCTTGTTCATTATTATTGTTTTACTCACTTAGGCATTTAGTTTAATCCACATTTATTGTTTTATTATTTTTGCTTGATCATCATTATCTTATTCATCTCAGTTTCATTCATTGTATTCATTCCATCAATGCATGCATTCATTTATTCATTTCACTCACTCGCTCACTCACACACCTCAACTCACCACTCATTCATTCATTTATGGTTCTTTCGTTCCCTCACTCACTCCTTTATCATGTTAGCAAATCATTTCTTCTCTCTCAAAAAAAAGGTTTTATCATTAAGGCATCTTATTCTTATTTCAAAACTTTACAATTAAACTTTTGATTTTTTAAAAAATGCCATTCAACACAAAGAATGAAAATCCATACACTTCATTTTCCAATTTTCATACATTTATTCAAGATTCATTCTTGCCTATAATTCACTTTTTATCAAAATTGCAAGTTTAATGACAAACATGCTTTTAGTACTGATTGATACATTGAAAAATTATGTTATCAATTTACGGCTAAATGAATATTCTCAAACACACTTTGCCATATGGGCTTTACATATTATATTACAAAATTTAAGAATGGGATTCAGACAGATACATTGATTTATTAATGAAGAAAACAAAAAGATAGTAATTCATCTGATTTCAAATTGAAAATTACATAGTAGCTTGGCGTACATGTAATGTGCAACATAATACCTATTACTATATAAAGCACTAGCAGCGGGCGGCGGGGGAATATTTAAAGGCATACTACAAACAAGTTTGGGGTTTCATACACTTCTAATATGCCTTAGGATAAATAAAATAAAAAATTCAAAATAACTAATTATGATGATATCCAAATTAATAGATTGCTGAAATGTACAGTAATTCATACTTACTTTAAAGAACACTTTTAATCAAAATGGGCAAATCTTGAATAACATGCAGGATTTGGGTGTAATAACTACAAGGAGTGCCATCAACAAATATAACATTCAAAGAAGGAGCAATTTCTGAAATGCAATTTTTGTTATCAGAGAAGAAACACAGTAGATTCCATAATTCCATAAATAATATTATCATTTAAACTAAAAGGAATGATTTATGTTTATTGTAGTTGTTTGCATTGTTGGATTGTAACCATTAGCTGTTTATTAATAAGATTGAATCTTTCTTTTAAAGCATGTATTTGCTGATTGAATTTTTTTTTTTTGTGTGTGAGGAGAAATAAAGTTAAGTAGCAAGTTTTGTGAGGTGTTTCCCAGATGCTTTTAAATAGTGGTATTCTGTTTAAATACATGAATAATAAAAACAACAAAATCTATTAAAAAGTTCCCACCAGTAAAAATTAACTCAAACTCTTAGCGTTGCACTTGTAGAATTGTTGGTGGTTTTTACCACATGTCTGGAATTTACATGAGAAGAACAGTAATGGATGTAAGTGTCTGGCGCCAGATTTATTGACTAAACAGCCACATTACAATGATAACACCTTTTTAATCCTCAAGAAACAACAGGGGGAAAACCAAGAAATTACATGTAGATTTGTCATCACTGAAAGAGTTGGTAAACAATCTTGAATTTTACCAATTGCTTTTGAAAAATGAGGGGAGAAAAGTTTAGACAATCTTTGACCAAACACATGGAAAAAGAGATACAAAAGGAGTTTGCAGATGACACTCCAATTGAATGATAATTAGATTTTTGATTAAAACAATACTTTTGATTTTAGATCATTTGAATCTTAAAAATCAAATAATCATATGGTGTTTCTTAAAAAATGTATTTAGCTTAAAAGAGCCAAGTAATTAACTTATCTTATATTAAAAACAGAATATAGAAATTAAGAATTGTTAATTGAAAAAATAAATTATCACTTCAATATATATACATTGTAGGAATAATCTGATTTCATTACCCTTGACGGTATTTTTGATAAGCTATATGAAATTAATACCAGATTTATTCAATTCTTCTGATTTTGGCTGCATTTTGATCTTTGCTATTTTACCAATTTTCCTGTTGTTTGATCCTGCTGCTTTTCAATAGGCCACTGATGGTCTCTCAAGCACTTTGTGTATGAATGTATTAATGTATGCCAATAACATCGTAATAAGCATCAGCTGTCAGTTTTTAATACAGGGTTAGTAGATGAGTATTTTGTTTTGGTCTACATTTAACCTATGAAGCACCCTTACTTTATGACTGTTAATCAACCCCTTTTTTTAAGCCTTGGTAAAATCAAATATGTTTTGGCAAACTTTACAGACATTTTCTATCCCTGGAGACCTTTGTTTCAAAGTCTGTAAACATACTTTGTTAAAGGCCAATGATTAAATAGGGAAAAAAGGGTATTCCATCAACATGAAAATCTACATGTACACCACACAACCTGCTGTTGATTAAAATTATTTTACATGTAACATAGATTAACATTTGTAACAAAGTTAAATTTGTTCTTTTTATAGTTGTAGGAATACATTGATTGTGCACAATATTTCTTTTCTTCCTGGGGTCTCTGTACCAATTTTTTGTACCATTTTTTTTTTAGAGCAAAATAATAAAAAAAACCTCAAGTTATCACTCTGCTTTGAACAATAGACCTTTTCTGACAGAAACTGAAAAGTCAAAATAATTTAAAGAAATTTATAATCAGAATATTAAAATCAGCTCTTATATTATTAAATATGATCCAACAGAAAACGCATTACTTATAAACATTCAAAGGAGTGGAATGCATGCAATGTGTCTTTACCATTATAGCTAGTTAGTTCAACACAGACTTTAGCAGTCTTTACAGTTCCTCACTGTCTGTCCATCATGCTATATTTTCATAAAATATGCGAATTCATCCTGCGTATTCTGCTTTTGCTTTAACTTTGGTATAAACTGAATCTTTGCTCTGATATTCTTCTTGTCCAGCCCTGGTAGTCGTTGACTTGTGCTCGCTCTTACTACCATCCTTCGTCGGCAGCGTCGGAGCCACGGATCTTCAAGCACTTCGATGATAGGCATTTCTGCGTTCAGCATCGGGGGCTTGTCCGATCGACTTGGTAGTATTGCATGCCGCTTGGTATCTACACTCTTTAGAAGGGTACTCTCGGCCTGCGCAGTGCTGCTGGTGCGTGCAAGTGCTGTATGCGCGTTCCCCTGCTTACTGTCTGGACAAGTTTCCGTTGTCTTGCGTACATGCACTTCATACTCGTCGGTAGGTCCTCGCTTGGAAGTTTACGAAGGCACAGGTTTATTCATGTGATGAATCATTCTTGATGCCTATGTAGAGACGGGTGTATGGGCGAGATGTCTTCTGTGCTGCAAGTTTTCTGACTGTCGCTAAGTTTTGTGACACCTGTATTCAAATACGCGGAAATCATCGCTAGGCTTACACTGTTTTGATTTCATGTAGGTGTTTTCAGCGTACTGGTAGATTGTACCAGCGTCATCATCAGTGTCGATAGGAGATGAGTTCTGGGTGTACAGGGGGTCGGTGTCAATTTTGAGGAGGATGCCTTGGAAGCCTCTGTTGGCCTTCTTGGTTTTCCCTTTCAGTAAACCACAAGAAGAAACATTGACAAGGATCACGACGTGAGAGCACCGGCAACCAGAAGCTGTGTTAGTGTCGTGTTGTAAGGTTCCCTGATTTATTATGAAACATGGAGTGTTCCTGGTGGTCGTTCTGGCATTAATCATCATGGCATCAGCCTGTCCCGTGCCCAGAATCCGATGTCACCAAGCACTGGATGTGTTCAGCTACCGTCCATTTGCGTTACGTTTCTGATGTGCAACTCGCCTGCATGACTGAGTCCACCAGAAACGATCATGAACCACACGGGGATCTATCTTTTTCCCGTTGGTAATACCACGTGCGTTGAACCAATACCAGGTATTGCTCATATTGACTGGAACAAGTGAATGTTTGCGTTACTGTCTTTCAGGTATATCCTGATCATGTGATACAGGAAGTTTATAACACTCCCATTGTGGCTTGGATGGCGCACGATCTGCATCCAAACTCACTAGTACATCACCTCACCAGACGTATTCATGCGTATTGTCGTTTGGGTATAACCTGCTGTCCATTCATTTATATATTTAGCCATCATCATCCCATACTTCACATTCGTCTTCGTCTCCAGAAGTCTGCTGACCATTCCTCCATCTCAAGTACATTCCTTCCTCATTGTCTTCTCTGACCTTACAGACAAAGCAATGTGACCTTGTTCTCCAGCCTCTGTTGTCGTTTATCTTCTTGCTGCATATCGGATACTCCGGCTTTGGCCGTCGCCCACCACAATCACTTCAGATGTCACCTGCTCATAGTGGATAGATCCCTTCGCTACAAATAAAAATACAAGCATAGTTTCCCTTCTTCTTTAGCCCACTACATCATTGATGTTCAACGTGTAGGACACTGAATCGATTCATTGATGTCACTGGCTGATCAAATGGATGCAGAATATTCTGCGGCTTTTCTTGCGAGCAGTATTGTTCATCACCATACGGTTTGTTGCCATCTACCAGAATAGGAGCTTCCATCACAGCTTAGCCGATGGTTGATGCGTGTTAATTGGCACTGGAGTTGGACAGTTCGAAGGCTGTCGGCCAGTACCTTGGGCAGGAGAGGTGCTCCAATTATCCCGGCTCGGAAACTGCAATCAACGCACTAGAGATGAGAAAGAGGGTTCCAAACAGATTTTTGCTATTCATGCTGATAGGCTTAGAAATAAAAGTCGTCATAGAATTCACTCAGTCCGTTGCAAGTTTGATGCTATTCATATTATCTTGCGTCAGTTCTAAAACAAGTAATGTTCTCTTGCATTGATATGCATATTCACAAACAGAGGAAGTTGATGAGTCTTCAGCTAAGATTATATCCAAAGTATTTGAAGTTTAATCTTCTAGCTGATTGTAACTAGTAAACATTGCAGTTATGCTTCAGTTTGTTTCAGTCATTACCACAACACGATACAGACAGTATTTTGAATGAGATGTGTGCACATCAAATGCGAAGATGATAGGTCTGCGAGTGCTGATAATTGCTCTTCCTTTTCGCAATCCTGATTCCCAAGTTGCTTATCTGGAATAATCACTCTACAGGCAGTGTGTTTAAGTCATCGACTCCACGTACAATGCTATGGAGCAAGCGGCACCGATAAAGAGGAATCGGTGTTTTGTCGACAGTATAGATAGAATGAAGCGGAGAGGGTCGTCCTGCTTGGCTTATATACCCCTAATCACCTGATTGAATTCTGGCCTTCCTGTACGATAGCGAGACAATGACAACGCACTGAAAGCTCTGGCAGCGGACTGGACTTGAGTCAGGATTATTTGTCGTTGTTGGTGGGAGATTCTCGCCTCTTCGTCTTGTGACTGTAGCATATGGAATAGGGCAGGAAATCAGATTGGGCAAATGTAAACCCACTCTCGAGACTCAGCACTTAAACATGTATTGAATGTGGCTTTAGCCAGTTGTTCAGTGACACACTTGTTTGTCAAACTTTGATGTGTCCCCTTTCGGACTGTTCTCCTCTAAAGAGCGCCTCTCTGTCTTATGTTTGACAAGCTTCTGTTCGATTTTATTATTTCTCAATCAAATAATTTTGACAATAACAATTAAATAAAACATGTTAAAACTAAACTGTTTTACATAAGATTACAAAAGTTTTAAAAGAAAGAAACTACCAAAAAAGTTCAGTTAAACGGTGTTACAATGTAGGCGTAGATCCAAAAGCTCTGTTTTGAAATATTCATTGGATGAAAGTTTTATGAGTTATTTGGTTTTTCAAGCTGCTTAACCTCTTCTATAATTTGGTAGTGATAGGTAAACTTAGCCAATTAAACACCTGTTTAAAGGCCAATTTCTCTCAATATAATTCATTTTAAAGTAGGATGCACTCAAATCCTCCCAAAATTGCGTTAGATTTCTGCCTTTGATACTTTTTGTACACTTTGGAGCAGTACATAAAATTTTGTGTAGGCTTAAGCGTGTGTATTTAAGATTTTTTAGACACGAATTAATCCAGCTGTGATTGTTTCTGGGCTGGGAGAACTGAACATGAAAGATGTAAAGTCTGTTTCTGAATCTTAACAGCTAGAGTCAATTTAAAGACAGGCAGACGACCAGCAAACAGGGAGAGAGAAAGAGAGACAGGAACAGAGCAGAGAAATAGTGAAACAAAAAGGAAAACTTTAGAAGAAAAAAAAAGTATAAAACCAATATCTTTAGAAGAATTATGTTCAGCAGAAAAAGTGTCAGTGCAAAATATACAATCGAAAGGAAATTGAGAGAGACCACTACTAAATAGAAGGAGATGAAAACAGGAAATGGGAGGAAGGACCTGCTTATTTTGTATTTTCTATTCCCATATGGGTATTTACATCATCAATTATAATGACACCATCATGCTCTAATGTGAGGTTAATGATTTAGTCTGAAAGAAGAAAGATCTGGTTCTAAAAACAAACCACCCCTGAGGTCACACACGGGGCCTCTTATTACGACAGAGAGCAAAAAAATATTCATTTCGACCCAAACCCTTCCGAAATTTTTAAAACTTTGAACAGCTGATAGACAAAAATGTGTGCATTGATTCACATTTAGAATGGTTATTGGAAGGGGCAATAATTAAGCTTCGTTATGCTAAAGCTCGGGAAAAATTAAAATCAAGTCGTTAGGCTTGGCACTATAAAGAAGCGCAAGGTGATATCAAAATTCTTACTTTTGACTGCCAATTGAGTTAGTTTCGGCCATGAGGGGGCGCTATATCGATTTATTTTTAAAATGAGCCGGTATAAACAGCTTAGTTTCTTGGCTAAATTAGAAAGGAGAATAATTGCTATCCGTTCCACATGACCATAATCACCGCAGTGAATTTAAAGGCTGATTTTATATAAATTTATCAAACCTCAAAATTAACACACAAAGTCTTCAATCGAGATGATAATTTACAGGCTGTTGGCGCCTTGAATGCTTTTTGAGTGATGTTAGGCATTCGGATACATATTTCGGGGGTTGGGTCGTACAAACGGCTTAAAACACGCTAGTTGTATTATAATGTACTTTGGAATCATAGGGTCCGTTTTAAAGTTTTAAGTTATTTCATCAAACTTCTGAAAGTCAAGTTAGAGAGAGAGAGAGAGAGAGAGGGGGGGGGGGGAGGACCAGATGAAACCCATGTCCATTATTAACGTGTGTTTTTGGGCTGCCAAGGAGTTTCTGACCTCTAACAGAAGCCCCGAACTCCCCCCCCCCCCGGGCTTCCTCTCTCTCTTTCGAATGTTTTTAAAACCAGTTAATTTTTGTTTTATGAAGGGGGGGGGGTTAGTCATGATATGCAGCCCCTCCTCCTCCAATCTTGCAAGCGTATACAATAAAAATTTCAGTAAACCAATTACCACGCTGTAAGCCTATGTGACTTCTATAGCTAATACAGCCGTGTGCAAGGGCTCATTCTTTCACCCTAAGTGACTTTTACTAAAGCTAAATGCAAAATTTGGAGCGGTTAGCATTCTTCTCAGTAGGATATGTTCGTTATGTTTTAAATAAGAATAATTTTTGAATTTTTCGAATTACACCTACAATACAGTCCACCACGGCCAATTACCGACAGAGAGCAAAAAAAATATTCATTCGAACCCACCCTTCCGAAAATTTTTTTTAAACTTTGAAACAAGCTGCATAGACCAAAAATGTGTGCAATATTCACATTTAAGAATGGTTATTGGAAGGGCAATAATTAAGCTTCGTATGCTAAAGCTGGCAGAACATTAATGTTAAGGCCTTTGGCAACTATATAGAAGCGCAAGGTTTATATCAAATTCTTACTTTTTGAACTGCCAATTGAGTTATTTCGGACCATGAGGGGGCGCTATATCGATTTATTTTAAAATGAGCCGGTAAACAGCTAGTTTCTTGGCTAAATTAGAAAGGAGGAATAATTTGTCTATCCGTTCCACATGACCAATCACGACGTGAATTTAAGGCTGATTTTAATATAAATTTATCAAACCTCAAAATTAACACAAAGTCTCAATGAGATGATAATTACAGGAATGCTGGCCGCTGAACAATTACCCTCGGAAAAACTACGCTTCCTAAAATCTACAACCTAATCCTACATGTACAAACCTAACCCAAGCCCTTTTTTAGAGAGAGTAGTTTCCTGCGGGTTAATTGCTCTAAAACGTTAATATATCAACAATTGAAATTTAGTATGAACTAATTTCGATCTGAATAAAATCTCTAACCTGTGGTGTTGATTTCGAGCCTCACATTTACTGTAGTAGTTTGATTAAACCTAGAAGAGTATAATTCAATAAACTTGAGATGTGATTGCTTTTTATTTCTCAGACAAATTTACTTCTTAAATCAAATTGAAATATTGCTCATTATTCTATGTTTATAGGCTCAACAATTTTTGAACAATAAGTTAGATTAACCATTGCCCACTTTAAGGACACTATTTTTTTCTTTTTGGGCTACCTGGTTTTGCCAAGTAAGCTTTACTGGCAACACCAATCATAAACCATTCAATAACATTGCAAAAAGTTACAAAACAGAAATCCATAAACAATAATGTCCAGATAAATTACCGCTTCCATAATGGAAAAAAGGTAGAATTTTTCTTTTTGCACTAAATAAATTTATTATCTTTTTTCTATATGTGATAAGAATTCTATTGAGGGACTACATTGTAGGTTACATCAAGATTTAGGTCGGGTACTTTTTTACTTCGAAGAATTAAGCACTTAACATGACTAAAAGAGCAGAATTGACTTAATTATATATCCTGACATTTAAAATATTCAGGCTATCTACATTCAAAATCTTTCAGGATATACCCTAGTAACCTACAATGTCTATATTTATTTCTAACCGGAAACTACTTTTAGTTTTCGAGTCGTCATGAAATAGGAAGTGATTTTTGTCTTCTTTTTTTTAAATTAAAAACTAGATTTATTTTAAACTGTCAGCAGAAAAACAAAACATAAAAAAAATCATTGCATATACTGTGACAACGTAAAATTTAAAGATGTTTTCTTTTCTTATTGTGGTCAGAATTATTAAAACCCCACTGTTCTTTTGATTGTTGTAGATGTCGACTATTTGGCTCCTGGGAAATGGAGCCCTTTCGCCACTAAATAATTTAAGTGGGGATTGTCTGTATGATTTTTATGGTTACATGTACCTTGTACATGTACATTATTGTAGGAATATTGGTTTACATAGTGTTCATTAAAATGACACACAGAAACGTTTCCAAATTTTATAAGCTTGGTTTACACATTACACATTACACCACATTTTTGTAAGCTCAAGTAAATTGAAAACCTTTATAAAAAAATAACCAATGAACAATTTTTAACCATTAGCCACTATGAAAAAAAAATGCTTAGAAAGATTTAAGTCAATAAAATCTCAGATTTACTATCAATAGAACTATACATTTGCCTACATTGCTATTTACCTCAAATCGCCACTAATTCAAATTTTCACCGAAAATTTTTGCCTTATTATTTGCCTATTTACCCCCACCCCCTTGAAATGGCGCCCTCATTGATAAAGGATGCGGCGCGCGCAATTCTGATACTCTTCCTCTAATCTCTTCGCCTCCCGTTGAGATTAAGTTCTATATTTTTGCCAAGCGCCAAAAATAGCGTGTTTTTCTCTCCTTTTGGGGAACTACACTTGCGGTGTTTTGCTAGGTATATTTTCTCAGGTGATACATATTGAGTATTCTGAGCTCTCCTTTTTTGGTTTCTTAGTTTTTTGGTTTTACCGAAGAGAATTTGATAGTATTTATCTCTCGGTTGATCGTTTACTTTTCCCACGCTCTCCTCTTGCGGGCAGCAACTTTTGGCAGGACATCTTGCCAAAAAGAAGTTGACTCACGTAAGAAGGCCCAGAACTGTCAACACTATTAGAGATGTTCGTCAGGCCCCATCTTCTTCCTAGGTCTTGTTAAACCTGGCTCTCCAAACCTCCTCTTTTCAGGAAGGGCAAGAAGAAGAAGGACAAGAGGGCTCCCGTTCCTGCCAGTTCGGCCCCGGCGGCTCCTTCCTCAGATCGTTAGCGGTAGCCGACTTTCCATGATCTTATGATCCTTGATCCTTGTCGAGGACCGTGGAGGTGGTAGGGGCTCTTCCCGAGGCTTCGCGAAGGGAATCAGCCCTTTCGTCAGGCAGGGAAGCATTTATTCCAGATGACTTCCCGATGTTCGCTGGAGATCCGGGGGTGGTCGACTTCGGAAGTTTCTTCCGGCTTGGAAGATCGATCTACGGACGACTTTCGTCCTACCTCCTGTGATCGGAAGAACGGCTACTTCGGACTAGCATCTAGAAGAGCCTCTTCCAATGGGAGATGTGTTACCGAAGTCGAATCACCGCGCAATCATCCTTTTTCAGGAACATTTTGTTTCGGAAAATAAGTTATCCTCCGGCTCCTGATAAGGACGCTGCCTTATATCGAGTATTCGAAAGGAGGACGACTGGCCTGGAGTCACGACCCTCTGTTGTTATCTTCTCCCCCGTTTATGTATCCCCAAGCGTTCTAGGCTCGCTCAGGATGATCCTCAACTGAAGAGAATCAACAGGCACCATCCCAAAGGTCACCTTCAGGATGGAACCATCTAGC
>CALNVZ010002200.1:76173-87714 GCA_940671915.1 Paracentrotus lividus | reverse complement strand
ATCGGCAGCAATTTTGAAAATCAATGCGTATGAATAAAAAAATGCAATTTCCCCCCATTATTTAGTGGTTTCTCCCAAAATTACTTCCGAGTGGGTTAGTTATTTGTCTTTAAATTCTATGGGCACTAAAAATGATCATTCTTAAACAAGCAAATTTAATTTTAAATATATTGAACTACCCATTTAGTAAAAAATCCCAAATAACGAAAAAAATTGTCATTTACACATGGAGTACCACTAACAAGTCATTTTCTGGTCATTTCAAAGAAAAATAACCAACTAAAAATCAATTTCATGATAAAATATTTTATGGAGATGTTCTAGAGGTTGCTATCTTTGCTGAGAATATTAAAAAAACAAAATTGGTTAGGTGACCAGAAACCAGTTTTGGCGCACTTTTGCTGACGCCTGGCCCACTGTGCGCCGGGGCCGAACTGGCAGGAACGGGAGCCCTCTTGTCCTTCTTCTTCTTGCCCTTCCTGAAAAGAGGAGCTTTGGAGAAGCCATGTTTAAAGGGAATCTAGTGTAGTGGGAAAGGTGAACCATGGGTCAAGAAAATAATTGTGAGCTTTCAAATTATTTTTGATGTATTTAGGAAGAATTATATTGTAGGAAGATCCACTGAAAGGGATTGCTTTTCAGATGCCCTCATAATGATAATATGACCAAAAAAGCTGAAATGTGCGGGTCCCGCACATGTCAGCACATGGCCATGTAGTCCCATGCATGTATTTTTGAGTGCAGTGCATGTTACTCTTAGAAGAATTTGGTAAATTACTCATCATTTTCTACATTCCAAAACCTCGAATCATTAAATAATTCTTAGGTGCATTGTTATCAACCTTTCCAATCACTTTGAGAAGGTTTCTTTCATGATTCCATCTCATGACTACAACACTAGATTAGCTTTAACAGACCTAGGAGACGATGGGGCCTGACGAATATCTCTAATAGATGTTGACAGTTCCTGGGCCTTCTTACGTGAGTCAACTTCTTTTTGCAAGATGTCTGCCAAGTTGCTCCCGCAAAGGAAGGGGAAGTCAACGTCAATCTCCTTACCATCCGGGAATGAGGGATGCTTGATTATGAAGAGTCTCAAAGCAACATGAACTCTAAGCGGCATATCCAGCAAGGTGATGTAGCCGAAATCTGAGAAAACAAGAGAGAGAAACCTCCCAAGGCAGAGAATCTCGGCCCAGTCGGCGAGGAAATGCCCACTCCTGGACGAAATGTCAAAATCAGATTTGTCAGATTTCAATAAGTAGTCTCCCGGTCTATCGAAAACATCAGGCCAACTCAGGACCCCGGGGAGAGGACTTTGGTGTTAAAGACCATCGTCCCCCCTCAACATAAGATACACCGAATTGTCTCAGAATATCTTGTAGAGCTTTCCTAGGTTTTGTTGAAGTAACGACGAATCCTCTTATGAATGTCCTGTACTCGAAGCGAAAAGACGTAAATAGCTTTCGACCTAGCCGAAAAGAAACCTTTACCGCCCCTATTCTCGAAGTTTCAGGGGTTACTCCCGACCTCTGAACGTATTATGAAATAAGCCTGTGACTCGCTTCGGCCAAAGGAAGCTTCTACACGACTTCAGGTAACTCTTCGTCGGATGAATAATTCCACGAAGCATTAACCTGGAGGGATCCGCGTATTAACCATGAACCGAAGGCGGGTAACAAGGGAGTCGGATGAGATTCAAACAATGGTCGTGAGAATCAGCCACCCGAAACAGATCTCATCGTCTGACGAGGAAGCATCCAGCTCCTCACAGGAGGGTGGGAGACCACCATAGAGGTTAAGCTCGGTGAGTGGTACGTAGCCCGCCTGTCTCGTAACGTTCAAGTGCCCACTCGGCGAACCTCCGGAGGTACACCCAAACTCCCGGATCGGCATCCGGGAGTTGATGTCCTAACCCGAAAGGAAGTGTCAACAACATTGGGGGGACAGTTCCTAACGAAAACCGGATCCGGTTCGGCAACGAACGAAGTCGCCTCTGACCCGAGCGCCCGACTGTAAAGGGGCACTGATCCGCGCGGGAACCGGATCGGGATCCCGAAACTGCAAGTCACGATGCTCACTACGGAAGGGCCGCCTCAGATGCGGTCGCCAGAATCCGAAAGGAAACCAGACTTGGAAGACGGGGTGTTGGCTTTCAAAAAAGAAACGCCCACCTGTAACGGACTCTGGGCTCCGAACAGAAACGGAGCGGGATCCGAAACACGTTCACGCCTCACCGACGTAGTGTCCGAAACGGAAAGGGGACACACTCCGAGATGAAAACGGAGAGACGGACCCCGCCACCAAAGGTGGGCGACCGGACATTGTCGGGGACGTCCGCTCTGCCGGGATACCCGCCGACGAAGTAACAGAGCGACGGCTTGTTGGACGTGCCAGCCGGGCTAGTGAGGAAACGCGATGTGCGGCCTACTATCCGAGGATACAGGTCCGCCTTGGACGGTATCACTCCCACACCCAAAACCGGTACGGAAACCGACGTTGCGGATCCGATTTACCTCAGTTAAGGGAACGGCGCCGATATCACGTTTGAAACGGAGAGAGACGGACCCCTCGCCACCGAAAGTGGGCGACCGGATAGATCATGTCGGGAGTCCCGCTCTGACCGGATACCGCGCCGACGAGTAACAGAGCGACGCGCTATGGACGTGCCAGCCGGGCTAGTGAGGGAACCGACGTGCGGCCTACTATCCGAGGATACAGGTCCGCCTAGGACGGTACTCACTCCAAAACCGGTACGGAAACCGACTTGCGGATCTGATTTACCTCAGTTAAGGGGACGGAGCGCGGATATGCGATCCGGTCAAAACTCATACAGAAACTGAGATGTCCGGTTTATGCCAGGCGAAGCCGGAGGCACAATGGGATTCGGCGCCATGAGAGAAATGAACCCGGCACCTTCAGCCTGAACTGAATTAGCCAGCGAACCGGCCACCGGTTGTGAAACCGATGTAACAAACCGTTTTAGATCCCCGTTAGTCGAACGGGGCAAAGGATTTATCGGAACTCGGCGCGAGGGCCGTAAGCCGTCATCATCCTGACGCTGCCAAACCTGTCAGGCATCAACGGTCCCGTAACTTTGAGGGACCGACGAAGCCCGAGCAGCGAGGTTTTGTCCGCCAGTGTTCGACCCAAAAATACTCACCCCCGAAGTCCGAGGTGGTGAAGAAGGAGGAAGGACGGCGTCTAAAGCCTCTGCAAACGACAAGCCTCTCACCCCCTCCAGGGGGGACTTCTCAGAAGAAAACACACGCGCGCTGCTCGCTATTTCCTCACCGGCTTCTTCCTTTTCTTGAAGAAGACACGACGAGAAGAAAATTAGACATGACAATCTGTTAAAATAAAAAAGAGAAAGAAAAGTGTTAATACACAAAGGGGTAAATAGGCGGGTCTATCAAAGATAGCGGAGCACATAAAAGGCTGTGCGTCCGCAACACACACACAACACTCAAACGTAAACAATGACACGTATTACATACACGCAGATAATGAATCGTACGAAAGTCTACGGAAGAGAGAGCTGTGAAAATAAACGATCACCGAGAGATAAATACTAATCAAGATCTCGGTAAACACAAAAAACTAGACCCAAAAAGAGAGCTCAGAATACTCAATATGATTATCCTGAGAAATATAACCTCGCAAAACACCGCAAAGTAGTCCCAAAAGGGAGAAAAACACGCTATTTTTGGCGCTGGCAAAAATATACGACTTATCTCAACGGAGGCGAAGAGATTTAGAGAAAGAGTATCAGATTGCGCGCGGCCGCATCCTTATCAATGGAGGGCGCCATGCAAGGGGGGTGGGGGTAAATAGGCAAATAAATAAGGCAAAAATTTTGTCCGGTGAAAATTTCGAATTAGTGGCGATTTGAGGTCAAATAGCAATGGTAGGCAAATGTATAGTTCTATTGATGTAAATTATTTTGTCAACAAAATAGAACTTGGTAGACGGACAGAATAATTCTGTAATGTACAGAATCACTTCTGTCGGTCAAAATTCAATTTCGTCTTTAAAAAATAAATTTTGTTATCAAAGAAATAATTTCATGACAAGAAATTTTTGTCTGAATAATTTTGTAACAAAATGAATTTTGCTCTCATAATTTTGTAAAAAAAAATTCTTCTGTTACAACAAAAAAAAAAAAAACAATAGAACTGTACAAGAAAAAACTCCCAGCACGAAAAGAAACTTCCAAACTTGTACAACTTACGTACGACTGGAAGTTTCTAGTGCGCTGGAAATCCATTGAAATAATAACGCAACAATCTTTTTATTTATAGCCGCTTTACAATTTTGGTATCCATTGAATACTGAGTGCAGCTGTTGTATTGGTTCAAAGGCGATTGTCAATTTACAGTACCAAAACCGTATCAAACCCATCCAAAACTAGTCTCAAATCCGTCTCATGACAACTACCTTTAGATAACACCATGGAGGTGGTATCTCACGTCGCGGCGACGCATCTCCGTGACCCGGACACTCCAGGACGTCTCCGATAATTTGTTTTGTTTTTTTTTTCTGTAGAGGAAATATCTCGGAGACGTCTGCGCGACGAAAAACATTCATGTGATTTAAAATTTTTATCCTTTTGTCATGAGACGTCGCGGAAACTCTGCTCATGAGACCGTCAGACGTCTCAACCATACTAGTTTCAAAATCTTTCAAACCCGTCTCAAATAGTCTCAAACTAGTTCCAAATGCCGTCTTATGACAACGCAGTGGCGTATCTAGGGTCCAGTGCCCCCCGGGGCAAATTTTGACTTAGCGCCCCCCTTCCCCCCCCCCCCTCGTCTACTCAACGATTTGTCTTAGTTTGGCCTATACCAGTGGCATATACATGGGATTTGCTGTCCATACATACAAATTCAAATTCAAATTCAAATTTATTGATATACAATCCACAACTTTGGATTATCATCACAGAAAAAAAAAACAATGGATATCTTACAAAATCATAATGAACATACAAGCATATTTACAAAATCAATTAATAACTGAGCTTAAATATTATATATACATGTAGCCATGGACATTCACATATAATTGTCCCCATATGCATACATGTACACACACATTCACAGACATACTGACATATACAAAAATATTATATTTTAGATGTATGTATATTTAACATACATATATACATTCCAAATTACAGGGATCCAAAAAAAATCCCGAAGGACCAGAGGTAGGGACCAATCGATCCCTGGATTCAGAGCCAGATCCTAACGATTTAAATATAAATCTAAAAAACCTAAAATTCAAATATTCAGGATTCAAATCTAAATCCAAACATCGTCCGGTCCCCACCCACAATCCCCCGGGATCCACTTCAAATCCCTGCAATTTAGAGTGTATCTGTAAGCATACATATTAAGCATATTGCACATACGTAAAAATATATATTATTGTTATTATTATCATGACTATTATTATTATTACACTATTTTTGTTCCAACCTGCCTAATCTTTCTATATACATATTACTAATGGAGGATACACTTATTTTTGTTATATCATAGTCGTTTGTTTTTAATAAATATATAAATTTCTCATGTGGGTTTTTATCTTTAAAGGTGGGCACTATATCGCTTATTTTTTTTAATACACGGATACACGTACATACACGTAGCATATCAATTTTTTTTTCCTCTGCAAATATTTTAATTTAATGCGAGCACGAGCGTAAAATTTTGAGATCTTGCAGTACTCGAATCTTGCATTTAAGAATTATGAATACAGATTTTGTTATCAACGAAGGTACAATAATAATAATTTTTTTTAAAAATGCCTTAGGCCCACCTTCGGTGTGTCAAAAGGCCTATTGAACAAAATGTTTTGGGAGTTGTATGGATTGGATTCTTTTAGTAGGAAAATAATAATTGTAAAACTTTTTGTTTGTCCTCCTCGAACACTAAATTGAAGTTAAGGGTGCCGATTTTATCTTTAATATAGGTCTATATAGGGGTGCAAATTGACCCGAAACCAAGAGGGTACTAAGCCAAGAAAATGAACAGAAACTTTGGGGCGCCAAAAAGTAAAACTTAATGATGCTTTGTATGGGGGGGGGGGGTGCCAAAATAATAATGGGAGGAAACATGACCCCAGTTTCCACAGTGGATCACCGATCTCCTTTTCTTCTTCTTTTTTTCCCCCATTCTTTTTCTTCTTCTTCTTCTTCTTGCGCCCCCTGAAGCTCCGCCCGGGGCACGTGCCCCCCTTGCCCCTCCCTAGATACGCCACTATTGACAAGACTTGCCACCAATAGTTTATCTTTTTTTTTCACGTCAGTTGTCTTTGAGAATATAATGTTCGGCCAAACTAACACGTCAATTGCGTCGGAAAATGTCATTTTTTTCGTATCAGGACATCTCCCCCGGAGGACAACTCCCCCGGGGACAATTCCCGGAGGACAGCTCCCCCGGAGGACATAGGGTTAGGGTTAGGATTAGGGTTAGGGTTAGGGTTGTCCGACGGGGGAGTTGTCCTCCGGGGGAGCTGTCCTCCGGGAATTGTCCCCGGGGGAGTTGTCCTCCGGGGGAGATGTCCTAGAACCCATTTTTTTATGATACACATGCAATTAATCGAATTGTTTCTGGTAATTCAATAATGCACCTAATTTTTAAGCAATTTTGAACAACCTTTAGCTTCAAGTTGACCAGAAAATAGATAAATTAGCTTCCTCCGACATAAAACTCGCAAAGCCATATCAAATTCTAAACCTGCTATACCCCTGGTTTAGAATTCTTTACAAATGTTTTTACAGATCTGGTATCGAATGACGTCAGGCGATACTACATTCGTACAGTTAGACCCATGCTTCACTGACGCTTCATAGAGAAGCGTGCAAACCAGCGTTGCATTCTCGTTTTAAAATCCGTACTATTTTGGTGCGACAGCACAACTTTAGACTCCCTAGTAGAATACGGGCCATATTGTTTAAAACTGCATGTAATCTAAGCCTAGCCTAGCTACTGTAAATTACCGCCATTAATGATATCACACCTTAAATAAAAATGCAGACTTGCCACTTTCCAACGAACAGAATTGTGATTGCCGTACATTTAGGGCACCCCTAAGCACAAAATTTGAAGTAAATGGCTTAATTTTCTCATATGATAGTAGGAAGAGTTTAGCTAGGCATGTGAAAAAATTTAATTATCATTGTGTAATGCAGCAAAGAATTATAAGCTCTCAAAGACAAAGGGGCCATAATTACCCCAGTCTCCCCTATATCATAGCAAAGAAATAAAAATGGCCGTTTGGGCAATTTTTGTTGCATGCTCACTGAACCATGAAATTTGACTCAAATTTCCTTTCCATATGTTTGGAAGCACGTTTTGCATACATCCAGGGGGGCATTTCATCAAAGGACTTGTCGGACGTTTTATCCGACAAGTCCTGTTTTATTCGACAAGTTTTTTTTATCCGACAAGTTTCCATTTCATGAAACTTTGTCGGATAAAAAATCCGACAAGTGTAGTAATTTTATCCGACATGTTGAATGAAATCTGTCGGATGCCTTTTACCTACTGACAAATACCAATTTTATCCGACAAGTCCAAATCACCATTGACAACCAAAATGGCAGCATTAATGCAAGTTCTTGCTGATGCTGCAAGGCGACGTGAGAGAATATTTAGGGACCGCTCACATCCGTTCGAAATGTACGACGACAGAGAATTGTTCAAGAAATATCGGTTCACGAGGATAGGAGTTCAATTCATTATTGATAAAATCCAAGAGGATATTGAACCAACTACCAACTGTAGCCAGGCTCTGCCTGCAAGCCTGCAGGTATTTATCGCACTGTCACTGAGATATTATGCGACTGGCAGCGTACTAGATGATCCGGCCACAATTCATGGGTGTAGTTTGGCCACGGCCTCTCGCGTCATTAGGAGGGTGACTCTTGCCATCTGTGGCAAAAAAGATGAGGTAAGCTTTTCCTTGTCATTTTTTTTCATGTAATTGAAGTTATTGATCTAAAATGCCAACGTGTTTCAATCTAACAGTTAATTCTAACAAGTTAAGTTAGATCAATCAATCAATCAATCATGAGATCGAGAAGTTTCCCAGTACTATAGTAAGGGAGGCTAGCTAACTCATGTTGAAATGTTTTTAAAGATTTGAGAGCAGCGGTCATTATGACGTATTTCATTCATTTCATCTCCAATCAATTTTTATTATTCTCCCGTTACTTGCGATCATGATCACGGTCACTGCGTTACCGCAGAACTCCAGTCCCATACATGCCAATTTTTGTTGGCTATTGTAATGTAGTCTGCAGACACGATTCGCCAACTATAAATAAGCTGCATAATGCATGTCAATGTCTGCTGTAATAACTGTCCATGTCCCATAATATGCCCAAAATATTTCCTTTAAAATCAAAATATTACGATAATAAATTACTTACATTAGTTCATGGGCATTTAGGTAGGATATTCTCATTCAGATCACAAGTGAAGCTGCTGCGAGTATAGCGGTATCGTGCTCGATTCTAGACGTCGCGTGCTTGACCAAAAGCTGGCGCCATTTAGTTGAGTACATATTCCTTGGGGCTATTTGTGTGGTGGTTTACATAATTATTTTTTGGGCATTGAAATGAAATAAAAATAATAATTTCTTCGGTAATGGTGATCATCAAGTTGTACCAGAAGGTACACAAGAATCAACACTTAAATTGACTCAATTACGCATCCTCTACAATTAATATTTGTCTTACGGGTCACGAAAGCCGTAACCCCCTCCCCCACCCCTCCAAAATTTAGAAAACAAAACAAAACGCCCGAAACTATAGAACAAAAACCATAAACATAAGAAATACGTAACAAATATTGATGATGATAAGTATTCAACATTTATTTTTTACTTAATCCTGAGACGACAAACTAGGCCTCAATTTTTTACGTGTCAACCCCCCATCTCGCTACACAAAATAATGAACCTATGTGCGAGTTATAATAAACCCAAAATCAAATGGGAACACTATCTACTCAATTTATTTCCCCCTTTTTTTTAAGGCCTATATATGCTTGGTATAATTTCTGTAGCATCCTTGAAAATCATAGGCCTAGCTATTAGGTGAGCGGCAAGAGGCCAAATTTTGAGACTTTAATGCACCCGACTGGATTAAAGCAACAAGATACCTTATTTCAAAGGAAATTTGCTGAATTTTTCAAAAATGAGCATAAAAATTGCCGCATCTTGTAGCATCACCATGGAAACTAGCTTTGAATAGACCACGCCCATTTTTATGACAAAAATCATGAAAATTAAAGTATGGGTCATTCACTTGGCCGTTTAAGAGTTTTGGACATTTTTTGGGCTTGCCCTATGTTGAAACTAATACAGATATAACTAAAAATTCCTCAATTACAATTCTATAAAAAATTGAAGTAAATTTAAAATCAATTTTGTTGCCTAGCAACCGATTTTTGCATAGCAACCATTTTCCCGCGTGCACAAATGTCGAAATTTCCTATTCTAAATGCAATTTCTATGTTTTTAAAGTAATAAAATCGAAATATTTAAGTTTTAATGCTGAAAATATAATGATATGGATTGTAGAGGGATGACACAAAAGAAAAAAATCCATATAAACAATGAATTGTAACGCATTTTTGTCAAACAAACCCTTGTCATCATGATATGTAAATCTACGGTAAACTGTATATATCCTTGTATTTACTCTATTCTGTATACACGGTTAAAATGGTGCAAAATGAAGGTTATATTCAAAGAAACAAACCATGAAACCTTTTACTTAGAAAATACTTACAAATATTACAATTCTAAGCATCGATGGTGAACATTATGTTGCCTAGCACACATTTTTACCTAGCAACCATGTCAGTAAATCGTATTTAGGGCTTAAAACCACGTGACGGGTATATCTTGTAATAAACCAACCATAAACCTTTTACCTTAGAAATATTTCAAACATGACTATTTCTAAGTATCCATGGTGAACATTATGTTGCCTAGCAACCACATTTGACCTAGCAACCATGTCTGTAATCTTATTAGGCATTAAACCAGTTTGTACAGGTATTTATTGAAAGAAACCGACATAAATCCCTTAAACTTAAGAAAATAATATATGACAATTTCTATGCATCCATGGTGACCATAATGTTGCTAGCAACACATTTTACCTGCACCATTTTTGTATATCATCATTTAGAGCTTTAACCAGTTTGAACTTGCGTTATTTTTGTGGTTTTTTTAACAGGACCAAAAGATACAACCGTACACTTTAATGGTTTGGTTTGGTTTTATTTCCGTAAAATAAAAAGCTATACAATTTATCATTAAAATATAAAATTATCAAGTTTAAAATACGGCTGTTGCACAATTTCGCGGCAGAATTTGTGTGTCTTCACGGGGTCAGTTTATTAACACTACAATAAAATTGGCATTACAAACAATATAACATCATGAGATATCTAAATATCTAAAATTACATCACAACTTATGCGAGTCAAAAGAGGAAATATAGTTGCTTAGTTTAGACTTAAAGGTGGTTAAGCAGGTACTTGACGCAATTCAGATCTTATTGTATCAAATTGATTGAATTGTCATCCTTTCAACAAAAATTTTTTTACCTTGTCTATTCTGTCTAGCATATTCTGTCAGTGTATTATTATTTAAATAGTAGTTGTTACCCTAGTATACTATTATTTATTGATTGAGTCGAAGTGATTTCACAGCAACACCTCATTTTGCTAGCAACTGCACCTTATACCATGGTTAAATCTTTAAGGCAGTATAAACCTTGGTTATCTTGTCGCATCTTTATTATTAAAAGGCAAGCCTATCCCTAAATTATATATCTTTGTCATGTTAAAACTCATATAACAATTCATCTAGCAACCACTTATCTATATCATGCTTGAATTTTTAAGCAGTTATTGGTTATTTAGTAGGCGTCTTGTCTTATTTACAGTAGTCCCTATACTTTATACCTAACTATTTTCTCGTGTTATAACTCTCATTTCATATTGAGTGGAAATCCAACATTTTGTGAAGAGATTAACATTAAAATACTCTACTTAAAATTTTTAGCTTTTAAGCAGTTCAAGCAGTTTAAACTGCGTTCTTTGGTATTTATTCTCTAACAGTAGCTCATACCTACATACTCCTACATTTCTAACTTCGTGCATATTTATGCAATTGGATTTTTGTTGTTGAACGATGAAGGATTTCCTCAAGCAACAATATATATTTCACTCCAGCAACAACTATTTATCAAATCACACTAATCTTGCCTGATAATATGGTCTGAAGTGGACCATCCTGACCGATTGTTCTAGAATATCTCCTCCAGAGGACAACTTCTCCTAAAGGCGCGATCACATACCCAGTTCCGGGGCCCGGATGACGTATAGCATCAGTCGATTTCACAATTTTTTAAGAGCTGCACGGAATTCTTTTTCCATAGGATAGCTCCGGACCCTTTACAAATTTATTGCTTAAAATCGGCCTTGAACATAGACTAATATATCCTAGTTTGGT
>CALNVZ010002200.1:46786-73378 GCA_940671915.1 Paracentrotus lividus | reverse complement strand
ATTTCAATATTAGATATCAATTTGATAATATATCATACCATGTGCAGAATATAGTAGACCTACATGTATCATCTCAAGTCAGGATTGTCCACTTCATGACTTAAGCACCATATTGTCCGGACCGAAAACATGAAAATATGTTTTTTATTGCTAACTAGGTAAATATGGTTAGCTATGGAAATTCTTCTAATATTCGCCAAAGTGGCACCCCTTTCAGTCAATATGAATACGAGATGGATATATTTATGGAGATATATACTGTGAGCCTACTGTTCTAAAAGATAAAAGTTGCCTACAGATAAGGCCCAGTTGTTAGAGTTTTCCTAATACTCGTCTTAGATCACATTATTCATTGACTCAATAGAGGTATAGTTGAGCTCAGAACGTTAGTCTTTGATTTCATGAAAAGCATATACAATAACAATATAACATACAAAATGAGCTATAGATAAAGGAGATGAACCCGGACGCTGATGTTACCCAGGCAGGGCCTAACATAAAATAATTAATTTTAAAAGAAGAGCAACTAAAACCAACATTCAACTGACTGTGTGTTATAATAGCTAGTCTTTAGAATATGCGCTTTGAGAAAAATAATATATAAATAATTGGGGAAATCTAAAATTTTTGAGCGGAAAAGTATATTTTTTTGTTAATGGTAACATAATTAATTCAATAAAACGTTGCAATTCATTAAATTGGAAGTGGATAATGAAACCCACCGAATTATATAAAGCTATATTAAAAAATAAAAGACGCCCACAAAATAACCAAGTTTAAACTGCTTAGAGGATGTAGATAATTTATAATGTGTTTGGCTCAGTAAAATTCTAATTCTAACAAAAAATTTTGCAAACTTCAACCAATTCATTATATGTCTTCTAACACTACAAGTAGATATAATTAGGGATACAATGTAGGTCTACTGTTTGAATGATAAATACACCAATAAGAATAACTCAAGTTTATACTACTTTTAAAGCTTCAAACATGGAAAAAGAGGTGCGGTTTAAGTAATGTTGTTGTTGCTATGGAAATAAACTTCTAATTCCTCAACACCCAAACATCAATGATTCCAATCGAATGAATAGCACTATAGGGTACCACCTACTTATTCAAATGATAAAATAAATGACGGAATACTTAAGTTTAACTGGCTTAAAAGATTTAAGCATGATATAGAGGGGAGGTTGCTAGGTAAACTTGTTGTTCGCTATGGAAATTTCTTCTGCATCTTCAAAGAATAACAATATCAATGAATTTTATTAAGTATTAAAGTTCGCAATGTTCTTTTGAGTCCTGTTCATGTAGAAATCCCAACAAAATCACCCAAGTTAAAACTGGTTTTAAAAGCTGTAAATACTGTTTACAGTACATGTTGCTAGGGTCAAATTGGTTGCTAGGGCACATAATTTCCATGGATACTTAGAAATATGTCATGTTTGAAATATTTCTAAGGTAAAAAGGTTTTCATGGTTGGTTCATTACAATATATACCCGTTCTATAACTACCTGTTTTAAAGCTCTAAATACGATTTACGACATGGTGCTAGGTAAAAGTGGTTGCTAGCAACATATTGTTTACCATCGATGCTTAGAAATATGTTATATTTTAAAGTATTTTTCTAGGTAAGGGTTTTATCGGTTGGTTTCTTTCAATTATACCTTCATTTGGCACTTTCAGCCATGTGTATACAAATTATTGTTAAATACAGTTTGAATATATAGCAGATTTTACAGTAGTTTTGTCAATATTCCATGATTACAAGGGTTGGTTAGGTGAATTTTAACAAATTTTTAATTGGCAATTCATCTTTATATGAAATATTTTTCTTTTTCTGTCATCCTCTACAATCATAATCAAACATATTTCAACCTTAAAACAAATTATGTCCTTGCTTCTGTAACTTTAATATACATAGAAATCCATTGAGGATTTGGAAATTCAAAATTCAACAATTGAGCAAGTGGGTAAATGGTTGCTAAGCAAAAATCTGTTGCTAGGCAACAAAATTGATTTTGAATTTACTTCAATTTCTTATATAATTGTAATTTAGCAATTTTCAGCTATATCTATGGTGGTTTCAACATAGGGCAAGCCCCAAAAATGTCAAAAACTCTTAATCGGCCAATTGAATGACCCGTAATGTAATATTCATAAATTGTGTCATAAAAATGGGCGTGGCCTATTCGAAGCTAGTTTCCATGGTGATGCTACAAGATGCCGCAACTTTCATTGCCATTTTCGAAAAATTCAGAAAATTTCCTTTAAAATAAGGTATCTTGTTGCTTTAATCCAGTCGGGTGCATTAAAGTACAAGAAATAAGCCTCTTTGGGGATTTCGCCGCTCACCTATATAGGCCTACACATGCATGTACATGCAGGTCCAAAAACAATGATGGATGATGATGTTGATGATAATAAGAATAATTGATGATGATGATGATATCTCCTATCGCCACCCCCCCCCCTTTCTGGTGCAGCTACAAGAAACGTTGCCACTTATTTATTTATTTTTTTATTTTTTCTAACCAAAAGAATCCTGCCAGAGAGAGTGGAACAAGATGAAATCAATGAAAAAAAAAAGTACATCTTGAGCATAAGCCTACTGATTTCACGCCGAATATCTCAATTTATTGAATAAAAAAGAAAAAATTAAATCATGATGTACTTGTTGATTAAGAAATGTTAATTATAACAACCACAACAGTCCCCCCCCCCCAAGCCAACTCAGGCGGTAAGACACACGTAAAACCTGTAAAAAGGAATTGCTTTTGCTGGAATTGACAGCACGCTACCCTCAGGAGCAAACATGTATGTGTATATAAAGCTTGACTGCCCGAGTTTTTTTTTTTTTTTTTTTTTTTTTTTTTTTTTTTTTTTTTTTTTTGGGGGGGGGGGGACAACAGCACAATCATCATGCCAATTCACAAATACAAACACACCACACAGGGAGAAGTAGGATTTGCAAGTCTTGAAGACAAACTCATTCTAAGTAAGAGAATATATCTTCAACTGCATTGGAAATATTACTTATATAATACTTTATGTCAAAACACAAGAAATAAATGTAAGACAATAATTATTGATTTTGATTAAAATTTTATTACCAACGCTAAGGTCATAAAAATATAAATTCTTTGCTTGTATACATTCTGATTTTCATAATGAATATATTAATTTGTCAATTTTTGCACTACTTGCTTGTGAATTTCTGTATACAAATCCATAAATTACTTTTATTTACATGTAATAGAATAATTATATTGCAAAGTCAGAAAAAAAAATTATATGCACCCTTCTCAAGTTTATTAGGAGTCTTAAAGGGGAATCCAACCCAAGGAGAGAATCAACCTTACAGGAAAGAGGAAAATGAGAGGAGCAATCTAAATATAAAGTTTCATCAAAATCGGTTATAAATAAGAGAGTTATGGAAGTTTGAAAAGTCTAGTTGTTCCTTCTATGGGGATCCTCAAATTGGCATCATCTGCTTCAAAATGGCCGATCTCATGGACAACTCTCCATTCATTTTGTACACAAATTTTCAGATTTTCCCCATTTTCTTTCGAAATATATCTTACCTCCTTCTGAGCTCAACATATGTTGTGTGAAATATATTTTCCCATGACATACTTTGAGCTCAGAAGTAAACAAGGCAAATTTTGAAAGAAAATGGGGAAAATCTGAAAATATGTGTACAAAATGAATGGAGAGTTGTCCATGAGATCGGCCATTTTGAAGCCGATGATGCCAATTTGAAGATCCCCATAGAAGGAACAACTAGACTTTTCAAACTTCCATAACTCTCTTATTTTATAACCGATTTTGATGAAACTTTTTTTAGATTGCTCCTCTCATTTTCCTCTTTCCTGTAAGGTTGATTCTCTCCTTGGGTTGGATTCCCCTTTAAAGACCCTGATCATGCTAATTGTTAAATTTACAACCATACATTTTATCATTTTTATGACAATAAAAAATACTTCATGCAAGTTTCATGCATATCCACCAATTACAAGCTTTGTATTTCCTACGACAAGAACTTAAGAAGTTATGCATATCAGTTACATTGGTGTGGTTTGTAACTTAAAGGGTTAAGATTCACCACTTGCACTTGATGCTAGCTATGTTAATTTGGTGCTTTAAAGTTTTACCAATAATGATATTTTCATTCTTCTCAACAGTTCATCAAATTCCCTGTTGACCCAGAAGAAGTTCTCCAGACCCAGAGAGACTTCTTTGAGATTGCCCACTTTCCAAAAGTGGTAGGCGCCATAGATGGCACACATGTCCGGATCCACGGAGTCAGTTTTGGCGAGGCTGAGCACCTATATGTTAACCGCAAAGGTTTTTATAGCATTAACGTGCAGTTAACCTGCAATGCCAAGTACTATATCACCAGTATCTCGGCTAGATGGCCGGGAAGCACCCACGACGCCAGAGTTTGCAGAGTAAGAGATATTCTTTAAAAAAACAATTATCACAAAGAAATGTATCCTATAGCCCATTAAGAGAATGATATGTACTGTATGGATTACATGGACACTAATTTTTCTTTATGTTTTTTTGCATGTTCAAAATCAAAATTTTAACATCTTCATGTAACTAGAATGCAGTTTTCAATCTATGGTAACTCAAAATTGCAGACAATGTTCATGCAATATTATGTGGGATACATCAGCATCTATATGGGTAAAGGAGATATTTCCAACGTTTAAATGAATCTAATTTTACAATTAGTCAATATATTCATGCATGTGTGTTCGACTTCCCAATTATCATTGTTGTAGAAAATGGATGAAGAAACATGTCATTGTCAAGTTAAATGGAATGTCTTGCTCTTTTCTAAACAGACCAGCACAGTTGGCCAGGCCTTTTCTGCAGGTGCGCTAGACGGTCTGTTGCTGGGAGACTCTGGCTATGGCCTCCAGCCATGGCTCATGACTCCAGTGCCCCTTCCCACCAACAGAGCAGAAAGGAGATATAACCAGTACGTACAAATCAATGCCAGGTTATTACATTCATACGACAGATAAACCTTCCAAATGCACAATCTACTGACTGGATATACATATAATATTTACAATTTAATTTAAATAAACATGTATTTTGAAATGAAATACAAATTTGAAATGAAGCATATTTATGAACGTTATATAAATAATTTACAATATATACAAGTAAACTATAGTTTTACACTGATTGTATTCAACCAACGGACAGATATGTTCTTACCATTCTTACAATTCAATAGCTTTTGTTTGTACAGGATTTACTTTGATAATTACATACACGTATTTGAAAATTCTAAACGAAGAACTTCATGGTGCTTTGTCAAATCTTGCCAACAAATACTTATTTTTATGAGGAATGCTCGAAGTTAATGAAATTTGGTACTTATGTTGGAACGGTGTTGTGGAGGACAATATAAATTTGTTGGAAATCACCTGCCACAATAACATTATTTAAAAAAAAAGAAATTAAAGAGGGAGTATTTAGGGTAAGAATACACACTTAACTACATGTATTCTTCATTGAATGCACTTAAAATTTTACAAACATTTTTTAAATGTAGTATTAATAATTTCATTTATATTTCTTTCTTTCTACAGAGCTCACAGCTGCACCCGTGTCCTCATCGAGCAGGTCAATGGACAAATCAAAAATAAGTTCAGATGTCTCATTGGCTCAGGTCTGCACATGTTCCCTGAGAGAGCTGCTGACGTAATCACCGCCTGTGCTTGCTTGCACAACATAAGCAAGCATCTGAAGCAGCCTGATGTAGATCAGGACAGGGTTGAGGAAGAGGAAGTTGGAGCTCAAGAAGCAGGGGTAGATGCTATGACTGGAAGACAAGTCCGTGATGACATAATCAACAGCTTTTTTGCCTAGTTTCAATTGTAATTTTCAGTGCAATTCTGTCAGAGCTATCTAACTTGTAACATTATTGTTCCATGAGTTTGTATGTGTTTGTTGAATTATACAAATACCCTCGCATAACAGATGAAAGCATATCATAGCATCTTATATTTATGTCAAATTGAAAAAGATGAGAACTCCAGATATAGAGCATCAACAAAGCCCATTATAACATCTTATACTTATGTCAAAGTGATAAAGATGAGAACTCCTGTTATAGAGCAGCAACAAAGGCCATTATAACATCTTATACTTATGTCAAAGTGATAAAGCTGAGAACTCCTGTTATAGAGCAGCAACAAAGGCCATTATAACATCTTATACTTATGTCAAAGTGATAGAGCTGAGAACTCCTGTTATAGAGCAGCAACGAAGCCAATCATAACATCTTATAATTATGTCAAAGTGATAAAGATGAGAACTCCTGTTATAGAGCAGCAACAAAGGCCATTATAACATCTTATAATTATGTCAAAGTGATAAAGATGAGAACTCCTGTTACAGAGCAGCAACAAAGCCCATTGTAACATCTTATACTTATGTCAAAGTGACAAAGATGAGAACTCCTGTTATAGAGCAGCAACAAAGCCCATCATAACATGTTATAGTTATCTAAAATTGATAAAAATGAGAACTCCTGTTCTAGAGCAGCAACAAAGCCCATCATAACATGTTATAGTTATCTAAAATTGATAAAAATGAGAACTTGTGATTTAAACCTACAGTGCATCCCAAAAAGAACTATACACTTTTGACAAGGCTACCAAATTAAATATATATGATTATTGGGGAAAAGGTTTTTTTATACCGAAGGAGTAATAAAAAAAGAAAGACACCTAGAAAATGTCAATAAAAAGAAAATCAAATGATAAACTGCAGATTTTTAAATATATTCTGAAAGAGCAACTCTTTCCACATCTTTTAGTACCAATTTCGTGTATTATATCTTTACGCTTCAATGAAGATTATGCATTGTTTGCGAACATTTTTTTGAAATGTGCAAGAGTGGTAATAAAATTGAAGCAACAGAAGCTGACAAAAAAGAGAACTCCATCTTGATTAAAATATCATAACTCTTTAACGAAAGTGTTTCGAGCCAAATGATTTTGGCAAGGGTGTTGTTACAGTTATCGGCTAGATGCTGTGTAAACATCAGATTGATTCATCAAGTAATCCATGATTTAGTACACATCAAAGAGGAAATCATCACTGACAGTCCTAAAAAGGCCTCTTAATACTTTTGAAAAGTGATTAGTTTGTCTTTGACGTGTGCTTACTCATGCTTGACTTTACAGATTTATCTCATTTTTACACAAAATGTAGTCAATATGTGTAACAACACCCCTGTCAAGTTATATAGTGCAAGACATTTTTCGTTACAAAAGTTATGCTATTTCAATAAGGATGGAGTTGCTTTTTTGATAGCTTTTGCTCCCACTTTTGCACATTTCAAAATTTACGTGTTCGCAAACAATGCATCGTGTTCATCCAAGCATTAAAAAATATTACACACAAAATTGGTACCAAAAGATGCAGAAAGAGTCGTTCTTTCTGAATATGTATAATAATTTGGAGTTTATAATTTGTTTTTCTTTAATAGTCATTTTTCTAGGTGTCTATTTCTTTATGACTCACTCGGTATAATGCTCATATTCTCAACTATTATTATGACACAAAAAAATTCCGAAAATAACGCATTCTTCAGTGAGCAATGCCCACTTTATGAAGGACACAAAAATAGCCTGCGCAGGAATTCGCTATACATTTATCACCTAGGTATGGCATGCCAAGAAGGATTCAAAGAAATAATGGATTGAATTAGTTAACAGAGTAAAACATAAGTCAGAAATAAACAATCAATTTACAATGCAAAATGTAGTTTTTCATCGTTTTGTTTTCATATTATTGATTTTTGCACTGACTTCAGTTCATTTTAATCTTTGTTAGCTGATTTATTCCATTATTACTTGAAACTTCTTAGCATACCATACCTAGGTGATAAATGTATAGCGAGTTCCTGCGCAGGCTATTTGTTGTGTCCTTCATAAAAGTGGGCATTGCTCACTGAAGAATGCATTATTTTCTTAATTTTTTGTGTCATAATGATAGTTGAGGATATGAGCTTCATATCGAAACCTTTTCCCCAAGAATCATATATTTTTAATTTGGTAGCCTTGTCAATAGTGTATAGTTCTTTTTGGGAAGCACTGTAGATATATCATATGAAAATAACAATATTTACAGCTCATTGCTCAGAGGTTTCTTTTGCAGCGCTGCTAAAATATCTCTCAGCACTGTAAGTTTTTTTCGCTCCACTTCCAGGCGTTGTTTCTTCACTGACAGCTTATCTTTTTCAACTTCCAGCAGTTGTTGTTGAATACTGGTATCCTCAAGTTTTCTACCTTTATTAGGATTTGCTTTTGCTTGCTGTGGCTGGGTTTGTCGGTGTTCTGGCTGTGGATGGGTTTGTCGCTGTTCTGGTTGTGGATGGGTTTGTCGCTGTTCTGGCTGTGGATGGGTTTGTCGCTGTTCTGGTTGCAGATGGGTTTGCCGCTGTTCCGGTTGTGGATGGGTTGGCCGCTGTTCTTCTTGTGGCTGGGTTGGTTGCTCGAGGTGAACTATGCCTTCATCTTTCTCTGCTTGTTCTTGGTCTCCTGTCTTTGTCAACTGCAAATAGAAAACATATTTAAACTTGTTATACTTCCGAAATTCATGTAGCCATGTTCTTATCAGTATTAACAATATTCAATCATTGCATGACTTTGTATATTGCTTCACTAATTAATAGCCTGAAAAAAGGTTAGGGAAGGGTAACATAAGCACAGCATATTTTCCTTTAAAAACCAAATATTTCTTTATGGACAAGACAAACGGGAATCGAATAGCTGATGCAAGATTAATGGTTGCAGAAAAGAATTTTACATATGTGACTTTACTATCGATGAGCTGTCTAATGGGTTTGTGAAAACAAAATATGTTTCATATGTTCAACTTCATAACTTCAATTTTTGTCATCATCTGATTGTTGCTACTTCATCTTCTTGAAGCAAAAATGTACTATATAGAAGGCAGGTAATTTCATTATCAAACAACATGAGACATGAATTTCAATTATATTTATTTATTTTTGTTTCTTTTCATGGGAAAGGAGGGGGGGACAGAACTTCATAAATAATCCACTAGTTTGAACATTTTGAAAGCTTTCTTAGCTTACCAAAGCAAGAATATTCCCACCCTCTGCCTCTAGACCCACGAACCCCTTTTGCACCGGTCCTGGAAGGCATTCCAGGACCATCTCATGTCTCTGATGTAGACGGGGTCTGGGTCCACCTCCTGAAAAATAAAATTGCAATGGAAATCTAATCAAGGTGTCAAATGTAGAACTATCAGAATTTTTGCATTACACATTTGCAGTTTCCAGATGAGAATACATATCACATTCTGTGTTAAGTCAACGCCAACAAAAAGAACTTGGTCATAACTAACCAAAAAAAAGTCATAAAGCTACTCTGAAGTTCCTGGTTTCTAATTTTAATTTTGAATTTAAAACAATGAAATTACACACATTATTGATGGATATAATTTTGAAAGTATACAATGTATTAAGTTCTCAAGTTCTGATATAAATTTATTGACAATCTATTTGAACTTGATTTTCATTTGTCATGCTTCATAAACTTGATTGTTATGTTTGAATTTCGGATAAGTTATAGTGATGATTTTGTAATCACTTTGATGCATCTAATTTAAGTTAGTTGAGTATTGAGGTTTCAATAATTTAATTAACTATAACGAATGACTCCTTATAAGGTTTTATGTTAATATATTAGTGACATAAAAATCACGTACAAATTATATTGTAAATTAAAATTTTCGTTAATTGTTATCTTTAGGGTTGAATGTTGGATTGACAACATATCTTGATGGCGCTAAAAGATATACTGCTAGAATTTGTTTTGGTTACCACTCATATTACTACAAATAAGATTCGATATTGGAAATTGTATAGCAGTTATAGCATAGAACATGGCTTCATTTTAGTCATTATAATAATTACATGCAGAATATAATTTTGCTAATCGTCTTTTGTTCTAATTTTGTTCAGATTGTACAGAGGTTGTTTATCCAACCAATAAAAGGAAAGAAGAGAAGGAATATGAACATCACTGTCGTTATTCCGAATTGTTTCATTTCACACATATATTTCGTAATAGAGTACCAAAGAAGTAGTGAGTGGGTTATAATAATAACATTAATAGTAATGGTGGCTTCTTATACAGTGTGTTCCTAAAAAAAGGTAATTGAAGTTCAAAGGTCAGTAATTTCAAAAGTGTATGGTTTATTTTTGGGATTTGTTTACTAAAATACTAAGTAACTTATCAGCTTTAATTTGAGACATTGTTTACGTCCAAACTGTAATGGGTCTCAGAGTTAGGCTCCTTTGAAGGTGATAGGTACAAAACCCATTTTCCAAGTTTTTCGTTTTTAGGGTATGAAACCAACTTTTTATAAATTTTTGGTTTCATAGTTTTGGGGGGCTTTGTCACACAAAGTTTCAATGAAATGCAATCTCATTTGTCAAAGGATTACCTTTTTTTAGGAACACACTGTATAGGGCAAAGTTTTAAAAACATTTAAAGAGAGACTCACACAATGCTAAGGAATTTAACTAAACGATTCTTGCAAGTCAAGTTTCCGCATGTTCCGCATTCATTTGTCAAAGGACCTATCTCAATGGCAATAAGAGGGGTTCGCAATTATGAGTCTCGTGAGTAGTGGAGACGTCGTGGGGACGTCTCCTGAGACTTTAGGGCGTCGAGGAAAAATGGAACAAAAGTCAAACATGTTCAATCTTTTAGTAGACTTCTTTAAGACGCCGGCAAGTAAAAATGATTAGCCCGTTCGATTTTTTTCAATCGTTAGCAAGTTCCGACAACGTCTCTGCGACGTCGTGGATACTTAAGTGACGTTGCGGCAACCATCCGCAAAGATGTCACAGAGACTTGATCACCTATTTTGGGTAGATCTCCATATAGCGTCTCGTTTGGTATGTGTTGTCTCCAGTTGATATTTGAGCACTGGCCTTTCTAAGCATTCTTGTCTAGCACCCATTAAGAGACTTCTCCAGCACTGGGGTGATTGTCCATGCCGCACAGCCGTAGAACAGTACTGTTTCCACAGTTGCGATGAAGAAGCCTAGTTTGATACGTCGCGACAAGTGAGACTTCCAGACGGCACTCATTTTATTGAGAGCTTTCCAGGCTATTGCCCTCCTGATCTTGACATCAGTTAAAGACCTCTACCTCTTTTAGTGCATTACCTGTACCTGCCCTCAATGAGTCATGTTCTATAAAATATCTAATATGTTAATATCTCATAGGTTTCTAAGACATAAAAGTCAACGATTTTCAAAATTTCTTTAAATTTCACCTGTTGCATTTCGATCATCTCTGTATTTCTTTGCTCATGATACCATTTTATGCCAAAGATCTCTCAGGTGATGACCCAAGGACTTCTTCTTTGTCGACATCAGAAGCCCGGCACTCATCAAACTTTTTGCGGCCTCCTCCCACGCTTCCACCAATCTTCCTTTTGTCTGAAATTTATGAAAATAATCAACAAGAATACAGTGCATTAAATCAAACTACTCAACAGTTAAGAAATATTTTGTAAAGAAATAGTACAAACTTTAGAGATATGGTAACCAAGAAAGAAAAAAAAAATGAATGAAGACATTTGGTGATCTCGTCCGAGATGAAATTTTTTGTTTGAAATAAATGTGTGCAGTTTGTCATAATTTACATAGAATCTTATTTATCAGGGCCATTTTCAATTCTCCCTTTCATATGAATAAAAAACTTGCAGCAACAAGGTGGTTGGTGCTGTCAATTCCACATTAACTGACATCGCACGAAGCATTCATGATTGTGGGTATTGTAGCATGGTCGATAATAATGGAGTCATATAATTAAATCATCTTAATAAGTTCATGAATACCAACTTTTTTTCCCCCTATGCAATGATGAGCAAATATGTGTTGGTATCTGACAGGAAATAGACCTGGATTTTGATGGTGTGGATTGCAATCACATTATCTCATGTCCGAGACATGGTAGAGTGATACGTTTTATATGATATCATACATGTAGGTTACCTAGGCTCCTCGGAAAAGACATTGAAAGAAAATGATTTTGTTTTTATTTCTATATTTTCCTTTTATGCTATGGCAAATTTACTAAAGGAATGTCTTTTCGGCACTTTCTAATTCAAGAAATATCCAAATATATTTGAAATAGAGTCTACCTATAAGTTTTCACCCCTTTTACTTTGGAAAAAATTTTTAGGAAAAAATTGTAAATGTAACCACCAAAATACATGTATCAAAAAAGGGAATTTTGTTCATGTCTTGTTAATTGGCTTTTATTGGTGGTTACATATTTCATTGAAATCAAATTTTAAAAAAATATTGCTTCTCTTTTATTATTATTTTGTTTTACTTTGAAAGATTTATTTCAAAGATTTATAGAACAATCTACATCAACCATGACATCAGGACTGAGATGAATCCGCTAAGCCAAGGACACACTTCATGACATAGGCTAAGGGGAAAAAAATATCCCATACTATTTATTTGTAATATACATCCAACATGAGAATACCACCCATAGTCTGTCAAGAGCACTGGCGTAAATCCGTAAAGAATGCTTTTAATCGGGGGGGGGGGGGGGGGGGGGGTGGATATTACATAATAATACAAAGCGCCAACCAGCTTTAAACCTAGATTTACCTCAAAATAAATTAAGATAATCTAGGCCTAGTCTCATTGCAATATAATTCTGTAAGGGATTAGATATCAAATACGTGCACACATAATTGTTAGCACTCGAGTGATCGGGTTACCTTGTGATTATGAGAACAGACTGTACTGTGTAGAGAAGGAAGGGACTTTGGGAAAAGCTAGCGGCAGCTATGGTTTTGATTCAAGAGTCTTAGAATAAAGATACATTTATTGTTGTTTGGACTTAAAACTATCCTGTCTGGAATCTATTCTTAGCTTGTACTTTTTGTAGGCCTATATTCATGACATTTTTGGAAGTTTACAAACTAAAATCATAACATTTTCAAATTTGAAAATGTTATGATTTTAGTTTGTAAACTTCAAAAAATGTCATGTTTGCATTCATCCATTGCTCGCTGAAGGATGACTTGATGATTTGCCATAATACTCCTTTGGTAGGTAATTAATTTCCCAACATGGACATATAATTAGATTTTTGTCCCCGCCGAACGAGTTCGAGCAGGGACTATGAAACGGGCTCCGTACGTGTGTATGTGTGTGTGTGTGTCCGTCCATCCGTCCGTCCGTGCGTCCGTGCGTCCGTATGTGATCAAAATCTTCAATTTGCTACTCCCTCACCATTTTTCATCCGATTTCGATTCCGTTACTGATAGCACTAAGTGATGGCTTCAAAACTTCTTCACAGAATTTTGACCTTTGACCTTTGACCCTGATTTTTGACCTATATTGTACATCGGTTACAAAATGCTATCCTTACGCCTTTTTCATCCGATTTCAATTTGTTTGCTTTATGATATAGCACTAGGTGAGGACTAACCAAACTTCCTCATGGATTTGACTTTTTTGACCCCTTTGACCTTGACCTGATTTTTGACTATATTGTATTGGTTACAAAATGCTACTCCTTCGCCATTTTCATCCGATTTCGTTTTGTTTGCTTATGATATAGCACTAGGTGAGGACTTCAAAACTTCTCACGGATTTGACTTTTGACCCTTGACCTTTGACCTGATTTTTGACCTATATTGTACATTGGTTACAAAATGCTACTCCTTCGCCATTTTTCATCCGATTTCGATTGTTTGCTTTATGATTATAGCACTAGGTGAGGACTACAAAACTTCCTCAGGAATTTGACTTTTGACCCTTTGACCTTTGACCTTGATTTTGCCTATATGTACATGGTTACAAATGCTACACTCCTTCGCTATTTTTCATCCGATTTCGATTTGTTTGCTTTATGATATAGCACTAGGTGAGGACTACAAAACTTCCTCACGGAATTTTTGATATTGCCCCCTTTGACCTTTACCTTGATTTTGACCCCTTCGTACATTGGTTACAAAATGACTCCTTCCCATTTTTCATCCGATTTTCGATTTGTTTGCTTTATGATATAGCACTGGGTGAGGACTCCAAAATTCCTCACGGAATTTCGATATATGACCCTTTGACCTTGACCTTGATTTTTGACCTATATTGTCATTGGTTACAAATGCTACTCCTTCGCTTTTTTATCGATGATTCGATTTTGTTTGCTTGATATAGCACTAGTGAGGACTTACAAAACTTACCTCACGGAATTTGACTATTGACCCCTTTGACCTTTGACCTTGATTTTGACCTATATTGTACATTCTTAAAAGCTACTCTTCGCTATTTTTCATCCGATTTCGATTGTGTGCTTTATGATATAGACTAGGTGAGGACTACAAAACTTCCTCACGGAATTTGACTATTGACCCCTTGACCTTTGACCTTGATTTTTGACTATATTGTACATTGGTTACAAAATGCTACGTCCTTTCACATTTTTCATCGATTTCGATTTGTTTGCTTTATGATATTAGCACTCGGTGAGGACTGCAAAACTACCTCACGGTATTGACTATTGACCCTTTTGACTTTGACCTTGATTTTTGACCTATATTTACATTGGTTACAAATGCTACTCTTCGCCATTTTTCATCCGATTTCGATTTTGTTGCTTTTATGAATAGCACTAGGGTGAGGACTAAAATTCCTCACGGAATTTTGACTATTGACCCTTTGCTTTGACCTTGATTTTGACCCTATATGTACATGCTGGTTACAATGCTACTCCTTCCATTTTTCAATCGATTTCGATTTTGTTTGCTTTATGATATAGCTAGGTGAGTGACTACAAAACTTCCGCAACGGAATGTCGACTTTTGATAATTTCTGTAAATAATTTTTAAACTTATTAAACTTATTAAATAGCGTTACAAAATACAGAGTTGTAAATGCTTTTGATTGTTGACTGATGATCTTTTTTTCTTTCATATTTCAAGTGTTTAAAAAAAAAGAAACAGGGTCAGAGTTAGACCTTTGTGGCACCCAACATATATTTCACAGCAATCTATCGTACAATGTCTGTATTTAACTTAAATATGTGCAATTTATACCTGAAACCATGTATAAACAGATATTATTTTAAAAATTAAAAAATAGTACCACAAATGTCCATACAAAAGTTATCAAACAAAAGTTGCTGTGATTTATATGATTTGTGATTCGCGTCCTTGTCGTGGGTGCTGGGCAACATTTTGCACTTGAAAGAATACTAGAACATAAATACTCAGTGCAAAGTGGCTGAAGGATCAGTGTTTTGTGTTTGCTTCAATTTTATGCATGCCTTTCATTCTTTCTTTAAATGCAGTGTTCAATTTCCATAAAAGATTTTCCTAATTGTCCCCGCCGAACGAGTTCGAGCAGGGGACTATGAAACGGGCTCCGTACGTGTGTATGTGTGTATGTGTGTGTGTGTGTCCGTCCATCCATCCGTCCGTCCGTCCGTGCGTCCGTATGTGATCAAAATCTTCAATTTGCTACTCCCTCACCATTTTTCATCCGATTTCGATTCCGTTAGCTTTATATGATAGCACTAGGTGATGGCTTCAAAACTTCTTCACAGAATTTTGACCTTTGACCTTTGACCCTGATTTTTGACCTATATTGAACATTGGTTACAAATTAAATGCTACTCCTTCACCATTTTTCATCCGATTTCGATTTTGTTTGCTTTATGATATAGCACTAGGTGAGGACTACAAAACTTCCTCACGGAATTTTGACTTTTGACCCCTTTGACCTTTGACCTTGATTTTTGACCTATATTGTACATTGCTTACAAAATGCTACTCCTTCAACTTTCTCTAGTAATTTTCTTATTATCATTTATTACATAATTTCACACAGCTTGTAAGAAGCATTCTTTTTTTTAATATTATTTGGAACATTTTCTGTAGCTTTTACATATTTTGGTTGTATAATTGTACAGGAATACAGAGAATTGACTTTTCGTTTTTTATCTTTCTGATGCGATATAATGGGAATTTTATATTATTGGCGGGGACATATATTCCGCATCACAATCATGATACAAAACGCAATCACAAAACTCAAACACAAACGCGATCAACGGTGCACCGTTCAGTGTCCAAAATTTAAACGTGTTTATACGTCGATCGTCTTTAAATTCCCCACTCTCAAAAAACAAATATCTTCTCCTTTTTTCAATTGCACCGGAAGCTTCCATTGCGAGAGCACATTTAAACACGTTTGAAAACTCAATCCTGTTCAATGTCGCATTTCGTTGCAATCGCGATGCTCAAGGTCGTAAAATTGGAGCTGATTGTGTTTGTAAACGCATCTTTTTCGGCGTTTAAATTTTCGGCGTATAAATTTAAATTGAGATTTGAAACACGTTTATTTTTACGACCGGGGATGGGGGACAATGAACACCCTCTTTGTTTTTCTTTATATCAGCGTTTTGTTATTGCGTTTTGTATCATGATTCATGTTGGCGTATAAATTTGAAATTGGACATTGAACACACTCTTATCCACTTGTTTCAATTCTTCCTGGTTCAAAAATAATATTGATATCTGAACTTTTTTTTGTTTTGTGTTTATATATATATATTCATTTGGAGATTAAATCGAAACCCCAAATAAACCCCCTATGTCTTGGAGAGACCCCCCCCCCCAAAAAAAAAAAAAAAAAAAAAAAAAAAAAAAAAAAAAAAAAAAAAATCTGAGACGCGTCACATTTGATTATCATTTGTATGGTTTTGTTTTTCTTTCTTTTTGTTGTTGTTGTTGTTTTGTAATTTTTTGGGGGCCAATTATTCTCTTTCTAGATCCAAATTAGTAAAGAATGAAGATGATATCAAATATGACAATATGCTGCCTAAGCATATTAATTCAGTAAATAATATAACATTCACTTCACATTTGTTTCTCGATTCCTGATCAGGTTAACTACAAACAATGGCATTTGCTGTCTACCGGTATTTAAAAATCGAATGGCATGCAAGAGCCTTTCTTCAAATATATTTGATAGCTGCGAAAGTCTTCTGATAAACAACTCACTCCGAATTGCCGGATGGATCATTGGAATGTCTGCCCTCATTGGAAACAGCTTGGTAATTTTTCTCCGTATTCAAAGCAAAACTTTCCGTGCCAGTATTGTACAAAACAATCTAATGACGAGTCTGGCCGTGGCTGACGGGGCAATGGGTGTATATTTGTTAATAATTACCTCAGTAGATCTATATTATGGCAAACTATATTTCTTGAGTGCACCTCATTGGCGCCAATCTGCTTTTTGTAATTTTGCGAGTTTCCTTTTCTTTGTCTCTTGTGAAACTTCTGTTTTCACATTATGTATTATCACCATGGACAGGTTGATGAATATCTTGAATCCTTTTAACTCTTTTAATATGAATAATAAAGTGAAATCGCGAGTGGTGATCGCTTCCTGTTGGATTTTAGTCATTATAATCGGTCTGATCATTTCCATATTGCAGTCAAAAAATGATGGATTATATGGTTTGTCTAATGTTTGCAATTTCCTACCTTTACATGTCGAGTCTGATGGATTTGATATAAGCAAAATAGATATCTCGGACACTTTCCCCAAAGACAACCATTTCACCATTGAATCCCAAGAGCCAAAACTTGTCTGGTGGCTTTCACCTATTTTTTTCATTGGTGTTAATCTCTTATCATGCATCTTCATAATGATCAGTTATACTATCATGTTTGTAAAGATTCATCGCAGCTCTCAAGCCACTCGCAATACAGCGTCTCTCAAACGGGAAATAAAGGTGGCACGACGAATGGCTGTTATAGTATTTACTGATTTTTGTTGTTGGATGCCTGTCATCGTGATGGGTATCCTTACCATGACAGATTCCATGACACCACCCCCATCATTGTACGCCTGGATTGTCATATTTATTGTACCTATCAACTCGAGCCTCAATCCATTCATATACACATTTACGACCTACCTTGATGAAATGGATTGCAGACCCCAATCGTTATTGCCCGGTTATCGAAAACCAGTGCATCAGAGAGGCGATGTTGAATTAAAAGAGAGGCCTAGTGAAAGAAACGAAGAACCAATAAATTAATAAGAGCTTCTCTCACCTGTTTTAAGAAAAAAAAATCAATTTATTTTTATTGATTAAAAACAAACTTAAAAGATATGCCTCAGATGCACAATAAACAATAAAAATAAGCATTTGATGAACTATTAATAAATCCAGCAATCCTAGTAACAGATACCCAGTGTTGGCGTCATGCCAAAAGGGCCTTACCATTTTTAGTATGTGTACAAAATGAATGGCCTTTAAAAATGTTAAGGCCCTTTTGGCATGAGGCCAACGCCCAGTAACCCCCATATAACTCTGATTCTCCAGCTAACAAAAAAATAAAAAATAAAAAAAATCACCAATGTGCGTCTCAGAGACGTCTCCGTGACTGGGAAAAAGTATCGGAGGCATCTCCAATACTTTTTATCCGTCGTTGAAATGAGATTTTCTTTTCCATGGTGGAGACGTCTCCGGGAAGTGAGATACAACCACTATGTTACAGGACCCTGTAAATAACCTGTTATTTCAAGTTTAAATTCTTGCATTTTCATCAGCCTTGTTAATATTCTATCGCCGTTATCAGGGGCCGCAGAACTGGGGGATCTTTTTTCAGCAGACGTGTAAAAAAGACCATAAATTTGTGATTTTTTTAGCATGTTCAGCCCCCCCCCCCCACTTTCGGCTCACCCCCTCCACTTTCAAAAACGCTCTGCGACCCCTGGTTATGTTTAAATATCATTTAGATTTCATGTCTATTATTACAACAATCACATATATTGTACATACCACAGTCATTTTGTCATTAGAGATAGCGTTCATTATAGTATTTTGGATCGTAATCATTCAATTAATTTTTTCAAATTACATTATATCGATTTTGTATAACCTATGAAAATTTGTATTTATGCAGTTGTGTATTATCAACAACAGTTTTCATCTTCCTTAACAAAAACGGGCCTTGGAAATGTCATGACTGTATAATAATTCTTATTCATGAATTCATATTGACTGTAAATATTTCTGTATAGTTAGGCTTTTCAGTGTATTTTTAAGCTGGTCTAAGTTTAAGTGATGATGATGATGTTAAGCAGTAGGTTACATTTTATTTTCCATGTACATTTTTTGTTACCTCGATTGTCTTGATTGGTTTTAATAATATTTACCTCTTATTATGACATTGATGTAGTGATATAAATTGATATACCAAGTGAGTCAGAAAAAAATAAACACCTAAAGAAATGTCAATAAAATTAAAAACTATTAATAATCCCCAAACTATTATACATACTCTGAAAGAGTAATTCTTCTCGCATCTTCTAGTACTATTTTCGTGTGGTATGTCTTTACGTTTGGATGAACACGACGCATTGTTTGCAAACATGTAAATTTCGAATTGTGAAAAAGTAGGGCTAAATCAAAACAACAAAAGCTTTGATAAACTGAAGCAACTCCACTGTAATTAAAATAACATACTTTTTTAATGAAAATATTTTCGACAAACAAGTTTAATAGAGAGATTGTTGTTATGCCTATCGACTATATTCTGTGTAAATGTGAAATGGGTTCATCAGGTAATCCATGAGTGAGCACATATCAAAGAGTAGCCTAAATTGTCACAGATCTCAAAAGGCTTCTTAATACTTTTAAAAAGTGAATTCTTTGAAGTGTGCTCACTCATGCTTGACTATACATATCTATCTCATTTTCACACAGGATGTGTTCAATAGGTGTAACAACACCCCTACTAAGTTATGTGGCGAAAAGCATTTTCGTTAAAAGTTATGCTTATTTCAATCAGGATAGATGCCTTCTTGAAACTTTTTTTTTTTTTTTTTTTAGATTTACTCCCCACTTTTGCACGATTCAAAATTTACATGTTTGCAAACGATGCAACATGTTCATTTAAGCGCAAGATATGCCACACGAGAATGGTATCAAAAAATGTGAGAGGAGTTACTCTTTCAGAATATGTATAATAATTTGGGTTTTATTGATTGGTTTTAATATTATTGCAATTTTCTAGGTGTTTAGTTTTTTCTGACTCACTCGGCCGAATATGTATGCATTTACTTTTGTTCTACCGAGTGAGTCAAAAAAAACTTTACACCTAGAAAAATGTCAATAAAAAGAAAACCAATTTATAAAACCTAAATTAGTTTACATATTCTGAAAGAGTAACTCCTCCCGCATCTTCTGGTACCATTTTTGTGTGGTATGTCTTTACGCTTGGATGAACATGACACATTGTTTGCGAACATGCAAATTTCGAATTGTGCCAGGGTGGGGATGAAATTGAAACAACAAAAGCTGACAAAAAAAGCAACTCCATCATGAACAAAATAGCATAACTTTTTAACGAAAGTGTCTTCCACCTAATAACTTGACAGGGGTGTTGTTACACATATTGACTACAGTTTGTATGAAAATGAGATAAATCTGTATTGTCAGGCATGAGTGAGCACATGTCAAAGACAAAATAATCTCTTTTCAAAAGTATTGGGAGGCGTTTTTAGGTCTGTCAGTGGCAATTTACTCTTTGATGTGTACTCATTTGTGCATTACTTGACGAGTAAATCTAATTCTCATACAAAATGTAGTCCATATGTGTAACAACACCCCTGCCAAGTTATTAGGCGGAATACACTTTCGTTAAAAAGTTATGCTATTTTATTCATGATAGAGTTGCTTTTTGGTCAGCTTTTGTTGTTTCAATTTCATCCCCACCCTGGCACAATTCGAAATTTGCATGTTCGCAAACAATGTGTCATGTTCATCCAAGCGTAAAGACATACCACACAAAAATGGTACAGATGCAGGAGGAGTTACTCTTACAGAATATGTGAAATAATTTATGGTTTATAAATTTTCTTTCTTTTTATTGACATTTTTCTAGGTGTAAAGTTTTTTTGACTCACTCGGTAGTTGTAGACGTACGGTTATGGTACTCCGAACAGCGATATACCTGTAAATTTGTTAATACTGTAAATAACATCTTTTTTTCAATTATAATCTGAAATTACATCTTTAGAGATGTGTCATACCTTTGTAGATAAAGAATAAAGACAATAATTAATCAAAAATGTTTACTTTAAATACTTCTTTATAGTTGGGTTTTTCAATGAAGTATTAAGCTGCTGTAAATTTTTAGTGATGATGTTTAGCAGTTAGGTATGGGTCGTTAGAATTCTATTTTTCATGTACATATTTTTTTTTAACCTCGATTACAATTTTAAGGTTGAGTTATAAATAATACTCAGAATAGTTTAAAATCAAATATACTATAAAACTACTATTGACCGTTGACAAAATGATTCGCATGTGTAAACCAGGATATGGGTTCTTATAAACAAATCTATTTGAATGTACAGTGAAATCATTGTGATAATAGGTACATGGTTTCTTTGCCAAATTGGATATTTAAATTTCCAAGCACTTGGATGTTTGTTACTTCAATCACACAATTTTACTTTACCTGAATATTTGATTATCCAAAAAGTTGATGCAGTAAAGGCAAGGGTTTGTTTAAAAAAAATAAAATAAAAAAAATAGGGTTCGTGAATCTGAAGGTTTGATCATTCATCGAAAAATTAAATAGGTCTCATTAATCCAACCATTATACAGTGTGTCCCAGAAAAAACGATACACTTTTGGAATGACTACTAAATAAGAAATATATGGTTCTTGGGCATGTTGGGGGAATGTAGAGAAATGTAGAGAAAGCTCATATTCCCAACTATTATTTGACACCAAAAAGTCCGAAAATGATGCATGCTTCAATGAGCAATGCCCACTTTTGTGAAGGAACGAAAAAAAAAACGAGGCTGCGCAGGAATTCACTATGCATTTACCACCTGCCTATGGCACGCCATGAGGAATCAAAAGCAATAATGGTCTGAATTGACTAACAAAGACAGAATAAACCTAAAGACAGAAAACAAACATTAATAATATAAAAACAGAAAGGTTGTCAATTACATTTTGCATAATATTTATGTTTATTTCTGACTTTTGGTTTATTAGGTGGTATGTACGTAATGTACATAACACCTCTTGTTTTGTCTTTGTTAGCCGATTCACGTCATTGTTGCTTTTTATTTCTCATGGCGTGCCATAGCCAGGTGACAAAAGCAGAACGAATTCCTGAGCAGCCTCGTTTTTGTATCCACTAAAATGGGCATTGCTCATTGAAGCATGCATCATTTTCGGACTTTTAAGTGTCAAATAATAGTTGAGGATATGAGCTTTCTCTACATATGAATCTCTCCCCCGAAGAACCATATATTTCTTATTTGGTAGCCGTTTCAAAAGTGTATAGTTCTTTCTGGGACATGCTGTATAAAGTTAGTTGATTCGAAATTAGGATTAGGGCTGATGTCATGACTGTATTATAATATTTAATTTTTCATATTGACTGTAGATATTTCTTTAGAGTCAAGTGTTTCAGTGTAGTTTTAAGCTGGTCTAAGTTTTAGTGATGATGTTTAGCAGTTGGTTATATTTTATTTTCAATGTACCTTTTTTTTTATAGCTCGATTGTCTTGATTGGATTTAATAATATTTATCTCTTATTGTCTTAATTGCCTCGATTGCCTTGATTGGTTTTAATAATATTTATCTCTTATTGTGACATTGATGTAGTGATATAAGTTGATATACCAAGTCAGTCAGAAAAAAAGTACAAACCTAAATAAATGTCTATATAATTAAAGACAATGAATATACCCCAAACCCCTGGTACCATTTTCGTGTGGTATGTCTTTACGTTTGGATGAACACGACGCATTGTTTGCAAACATGTAAATTTCGAATTGTGAAAAAGTGGGGTCTAAATCAAAACAACAAAAGCTTTGATAAACTGAAGCAACTCCATTCTAATTAAAATAAAATACCTTTTTAATGAAAATATTTTTAGACAAACAACTTAGAGATATTGTTGTTACGCTTATCGACGATATTCTGTGTAAAAATGAAATTGATTCATCAGGTAATCCATGAGTGAGCACGCATCAAAGAGTAGCCTAAATTGTCACAAATCTGAAAAGGCTTTTTAATACTTTTGAAAAGTGATTATTTTGTCTTTGAAGTGTGCTCACTCATGCTTGACTCTACATATCTATCTCAATTTCACGCAGGATGTATTCGATAGGTGTAACAACACCTCTACCAAGTTGGCGCAAAACATTTTCGTTAATAAATTATGCTATTTCAATCAGGATACAGTTGCTTTTTTTAATTTAAACAAAAAAGATTTAGTCCCCACTTTTGCACAATTCGAAATGTACATGTTTGCAAACGATGCGCCGTGTTCATCCAAGCGCAAGACATACCATACAAAAATGGTTTCAGAAGATGCGGGAGGAGTTACTCTTTTAGAATATGTATGATAATTTATGGTTTATTGACATTTTTCTAGGTTTTTAGTTGTTTTTTTCTGACTCACTCGGTATATGTATGCATTTACTTTTGTTCAAGTTGTAGTCGACGTACGGTTATGGTACTCATATAGCGATATATACATGCGAGTTAAGATTTTTTCATACTGTAAATTACATTTTTTAAATCAATTATAATCTGAAATTGCGTCATTAGGGAAGTATAATAATTGTAACAATAATTATTCAAAAGCTATTTACCTTAAATACTTCTTTATAGTTAAGCTTTTTAATTAAGTTTTAAGCTGGTGTAGGTTTTAGTGATGATGTTATCAGTTGGGTATGTGTCGTTAATATTCTATTTTCCATGTACATTTTTTTTTTAAACCTCGATTACAATTTTAAGGTTGAGTTATAAATAATACTCAGAATGGTTTAAAATCAAATATACTATAAAACTACTATTGACCGTTGACAAAATGATTTCGCTTGTATAAACCAGGATGTGGGTTCTTATAAACAAATCTATTTTAGGGCAAGTCCAAGCTATTTTGCGCGGTAACAAACGGGACATTCAGAGCCAAAAATAGGGCTTGTTTGAAAAGTCTTAAATGAAATCTCAATCTTTAGGTATATTCTTGAAGGTACTAAGAGTCTTCAACAAAAACATACAAAATACTTGAAATAACTAAATTCATGATTAGTTTATGATCATTTATTTGTTTGTAACAAACGGAACCAGAAAAAAAAAATGGTGTTTTCAAATTTTGACTTTGTTCACATATAACTCTGAATTTAAAAAGTAGATTTAAACTTCCATAGTCTTATCCTCTTAAACATGTAATAAACATTGTAAGGACATATTTTAACGTTAATACAACTTCGAGTTTTCTAGCAAGGTCAAGTTTTTAAAAATATGTCAGGTAACAAACGGGACAGGTAACACACGGGACAATTATTTCCTGTAATATTTTTCATTAAACAATTGGTGTAGCCAAGGCGTAGCAACATCTTTTGTTAAAAAATCTCTCTGATAAAACAAAAGAAACATAATGCAAAACACAAATGTAAAAAAAAAGGCTAATTTTGTTTCATTTCTAAAGATGGGAGGGAGAGTAATACAAATGCATGATTTTACATCAGCTCAGTAACTTTTGTGAGACTATTTCTGAGACCTGAATATTTTAAGTTTAAAACAATGGAAAGCTATGTGCTAGGTTCGTGATATTTTCACCAGAGTTAGCCAAGAAAATATAGAGACAGGAAATACATAATTTTTGGTTGTACTCCTACGACAAACCTTTTTTTTTTTAAATGATTGAAAAAAGCATTTTACATTTTGTTATTTTTTCATGAATATTAATGAGAATGGTGACGTCATATGCCCTTGAAATGACTTTTTGACCTCATTTGCAGTAAGTTCATTTCATACCCTTTATGGTGATATATGACACATTATGTATACCTTTACAAACCCACTGACACACTTGACACAAAAATGGTCAGAAAGTCGAAAAATCACCACCTTGGGAACAAATAGCGTGGACTTACCCTTTAATGTACAGTGAAATCATACGTGTGCAATATGTATTGTCGCCCCCTTACATAGAATATTTTTTTTAATGCAGTCAAACTCATCATTTGACTGAATTTTATTGGTATAAATACATTATTTTTTATTCATAATATATCAGTTAACATTAATATTATCTGAAATAAAACTTTAACGGAAATTATTTCTCCCTGGGGGGTCAATAAGGCCGCACCCTCGAACTGACCAATTTTTTCTAAGCTTGACCCAGTAAAGACGGCCTAACTGATCGATGCTTATTCTTCACCCCATCTCTCCTGGCATTGCACAAGCGTTGAACCCATCTTGTTAACCCGCCAACCAGACTTGCTATCTCCTTGTTTGTTTTCCCTTGTTTTCTCCAAGTTTTAGCTAATTTGACAGACTTTTAATTTTGCTTTCAGTACTTTCCTTCTTCCCCCTGTTATTATAGTCCACCATTTTTCAATTTCCGCAAGGAGGTTTGAGATCTCTAAATTCTTGCATGAAAGTTCAAACCAGCATAGTTCTACTAATAAATACCATACAAAGTTCACCTATGCAGCATTAAAAAAAGGGTAATTTTTTTAGTAGTTAAACTGGTATATTTGTTCGAAAGCCGAAATCATTATTCCCCTGAGTAGGCCTACATATTCAATACAAGCATGACGTAGGGGGTGATAATACTTATTGCACACGGTTTACATGGTTTCTTTGCCAAATTGGATATTCCAGTTTCCAAGCACTTGGAGGTTTGTTAGTTCAAACACACAATTTTCCTTTACCTGAATATTTGATTATCCAAACATTTGATGCAGAAAAGGCAAGGGTTCGTTTAATAAACTTAGAAATATGGTTCGTTATAATCTGAAGGTTTGATCATTCATCGAAAAGTGAAATAGGTATCATTAATCCTACCATTATACAGTGTGTCCCAGAAAGAACGATACACTTTTGGAATGACTACTAAATAAGAAATATATGGTTCTTGGGCATGTTGGGGGAATGTAGAGAAATGTAGAGAAAGCTCATATTCCCAACTACCACCAAAAACTCAGAAAATGATGCATGCTTCAATGAGCAATGCCCACTTTTGTGAAGGACACAAAAACGAGGCTGCACAGGAATTCGCTATGCATTTACCACCTCTGCCTATATCACGCATGAGGAATCAAAAGCAAAATGGTCTGAATCGCTAACAAAGACAGAATAAACCTAAAGACAGAAAACAAACATTAATAAATAAAAACAGAAAGGTTGTCAATTACATTTTGCATAATATTTATGTTTATTTCTGACTTTTGGTTTATGTGTGGTATGTACGTATGTACATACACCTCTTGTTTTGTCTTTGTTAGCCGATTCACGTCATTGTTGCTTTTTATCTCTCATGGCGTGCCATAGCCAGGTGAAAAAGCAGAGCGAATTCCTTGAGCAGCCTCGTTTTTGTATCCACTAAAATGGCATTGCTCATTGAAGCATGCATCATTTTCGGACTTTTAAGTGTCAATAATAGTTGAGGATATGAGCTTTCTCTACATATGAATTCTCTCC
>CALNVZ010002200.1:27978-46761 GCA_940671915.1 Paracentrotus lividus | reverse complement strand
ATTTTTTTTTTGACAAGTGTGATGTTGAATAATTTGAATATTGTTCCGAAATCATATACTCAAACTGCTTGTGAACGTCAAAAATAATACTTTTGCCTTCAATCATTGCTCACTGAAGCATGACATGATGATTCTTCCTCAATCCTTCATGTGGTAGCTTATAAAATTACCTACACAGAAATAAAATTAGATTTTCAATTCCACCTGGATTTTAAAAATTATTAATATCTGAAATAGAGGGAAATTACTTTTTGTGTTGTGTTCTTTCGTACACGATGTGTAATTCAGGCAAGTAAGGTCTTGGTTCTTGTTCAACTTGTTGAGGATCACTCATTTATATTTTTTGGTTGTTATGTCGAAAAGACGTGAAATCAAAATGTCCCGTACAACATAACATTGAATTGTTTTAGTCAGCTTAATCTTAATACTATTACAAGAAAATGTTAGTAAGCAAAAAATAGCCCTAGTCCTAATTTCGAATCAACTAACTTTATAGTACAAACGTCCCAGAAAAACTATACACTTTTGAAACGGCCAACAAATAAGAAATGTATAGTTCTTCAACTATATTTGACACCAAAGTCCGAAATGATGCATGCTTCAATGAGCAATGCTCATTTTCGTGAAGGATACAAAGACGAGGCTGCCAAGGATTCGCTATGCTTTTACCACCTGGCTATGGCACGCCATGAGAGATAAAAAGCAATAATGACGGGAATCGGCTAACAAAGACAAAACAAGAGGTGTTATGTACATTACGTACATACCACCTAATAAACCAAAAGTCAGAAATAAACATAAATATTATGCAAAATGTAATTGACAACCTTTCTGTTTTTATATTATTAATGTTTGTTTTTCTGTCTTTAGGTTTATTCTGTCTTTGTTAGGCAATTCAGACCATTATTGCTTTTGATTCCTCATGGCGTGCCATAGGCAGGTGGTAAATGCATAGTGAATTCCTGCGCAGCCTCGTTTTGTGTCCTTCACAAAAGTGGCATTGCTCATTGAAGCATGCATCATTTTCTGAGTTTTGTGTTCAAATAATATTGAGAATATGAGCTTTCTCTACATTATGAATCTTTCCCCCAACATGCCCAAGAACCATATATTCTTGTTTAGTAGTCATTCCAAAAGTGTATCGTTTTTCTGGGACACACTGTATAATGGTAGGATTAATGATACCTATTTAATTTTTCGATGAATGATCAAACCTTCAGATTAACGAACCCTATTTTTTTTTTTTTTTTTAACAAACCTTGCCTTTACTGCATCAACTTTTTGAAAATCAAATATTCAGGTAAAGGAAAATTGTGCGTTTGAACTAGCAAACCTCCAAGTGCTTGGAAATTGGAATATCCAATTTGGCAAAGAAACCATGTAAACCGTGTGCAATAAGTATTATCACCCCCTACGTCATGCTTGTATTGAATATGTAGGCCTACTCAGGGAGTAATGATTTCGGCTTTTGAACAAATATACCAGTTTAACTACTAAAATTACCTATTTTTATGCTGCATAGGTGAACTTTGTATGGTATTCATTAGTATAACTATGCTGGTTTGAACTTTTATGCAAGAATTTAAAGATCTCAAACCTCCTTGCGGAAATTGAAAAATGGTGGACTATAATAACAGGGGGAGAAGGAAAAGTACTGAAAGAATTAAAAGTCTCTCAAATTAGCTAAAACTCAGAGAAAACAAGGGAAAACGAACAAGGAGATAGCAAGTCTGCTTGGCGGGTCAACAAGATGGTTCAACGCTTGTGCAATGCCAGGAGAGATGGGGTGAAGAATAAGTATCGATCAGTTAGGCCGTCTTTACTGGGTCAAGCTTAGAAAAAATTGGTCAGATCGAGGGTGCGGCGTTATTGACCCCCCAGGGAGAAACAATTTCCGTTAAATTTTTATTTCAGATAATATTAATGTTAACTGATATATTATGAATAAAAAATAATGTATTTATACCAATAAAATTCAGTCAAATGATGAGTTTGACTGCATTTTAAAAAATATTCTACGTAAGGGGGCGACAATACATATTGCTCACGTATGATTTCACTGTACATTAAAGGGTAAGTCCACGTTATTTGTTCCCAAGGTGTGATTTTCGATTTTTGACCATTTTTGTGTCAAGTGTGTCAGTGGTTTGTAAAGGTATACATAATGTGTCATATATCACCATAAAGGGTATGAAATGAACTTACTGCAAATGAGGTCAAAAAGTCATTTCAAGGGCATATGACGTCACCATTCTCATTAATATTCATGAAAAAATAACAAAATGTAAAATGCTTTTTCAATCATTAAAAAAAAAAAAGGTTTGTCATAGGAGTACAATTAAAAATTATGTATTTCCTGTCTCTATATTTTCTTGGCTAACTCTGGTGAAAATATCACGAACCTAGCACATAGCTTTCCATTGTTTTTAAACTTAAAATATTCAGGTCTCAGAAATAGTCTCACAAAAGTTACTGAGTGATGTAAAATCATGCATTTGTATTACTCTCCCTCCATCTTTAGAAATGAAACAAAATAGCCCTTTTTTTACATTTGTGTTTTGCATTATGTTTCTTTTGTTTATCAGAGAGTTTTTTAACAAAAGATGTTGCTACGCCTTGGCTACACCAATTGCTTAATGAAAAATATTACAGGGAATAATTGTCCCGTGTGTTACCTGTCCCGTTTGTTACCTGACATATTTTTAAAAACATGACCTTGCTAGAAAACTCGAAGTTGTATTAACGTTAAAATATGTCCTTACAATGTTTATTACAAAGACTATGGAAGTTTAAATCTACTTTTTAAATTCAGAGTTATATGTGAACAAAGTCAAAATTGAAAACACCATTTTTTTCTGGTTCCGTTTGTTACAAACGAATAAATGATCATAAACTAATTATGAATTTAATTATTCAAGTATTTTGATGTTTTTGTTGAAGACTCTTAGTACCTTCAAGAATATACCTAAAGATTGAGATTTCATTTAAGACTTTTCAAACAACCCTATTTTTGGCTCTGAATGTCCCATTTGTTACCGCGCAAAATAGCTTTGACTTGCCCTAAAATAGATTTGTTTATAAAGAACCCACATCCTGGTTTATACATGCGAATCATTTTGTCAACGGTCAATAGTAGTTTTATAGTATATTTGATTTTAAACCATTCTGAGTATTATTTATAACTCAACCTTAAAATTGTAATCGAGGTTTAAAAAAATGTACATGGAAAATAGAATATTAACGCACAATACCCAACCGCTAAACATCATCACTAAAACCTACACCAGCTTAAAACTTAATTAAAAAGCTTAACTATAAAGAAGTATTTAAAGTAAATAGCTTTTGAATAATTATTATTACAATTATTATACTTCCCTAATGACGCAATTTCAGATTATAATTGATTTTTAAAAAATGTAATTTACAGTATGAACAAATCTTAAAGGGGAATCCAACCCAAGGAAGAATCAACCTTACAGGAAAGAGGAAAACGAGAGGAGCAATCTAAAAAAAGTTTCATCAAAATCGGTTATAAAATAAGAGAGTTATGGAAGTTTGAAAAGTCTAGTTGTTCCTTCTATGGGGATCCTCAAATTGGCATCATCGGCTTCAAAATGGCCGATCTCATGGACAACCCTCCATTCATTTTGTACACAAATTTTCAGATTTTCCCCATTTTCTTTCGAAATATATCTTACCTCCTTCTGAGCTCAACATATGTTGTGTGAAATATATTTTCCCATGACATATATTGAGCTCAGAAGGAGGTAAGATGTATTTTGAAAGAAAATGGGGAAAATCTGAAAATTTGTGTACAAAATAAATGGAGATTGTCCATGAGATCCCATTTTGAAGCCGATGATGCCAATTTGAGGATCCCATAGAAGGAACAACTAGACTTTTCAAACTTCCATAACTCTCTTATTTTATAAGCTGATTTTGATGAAACTTTTTTTAGATTGGCTCCTCTTATTTTCCTCTTTCCTGTAAGGTTGATTCTCCCTTGGGTTGGATTCCCCTTTAACTCGCATGTATATATCACTATACAGGGTGTTTCCGAAAAAAGGAAACCCAACTTTGATCAACATAATTTCAAAAATATTCAATGGTGATTATGAAATTTATATCACTGTAAAGTGCAACTCATTGCCATTCTAATGATACCTCGCTCACCCTCACCATGTCACGCATCACTAAACCCCATTGTTTTGAAAAAGTCTTGTAAAATTGTGCGTGGTTCACTTTAATGCACCCTGAGATGGTTTTGTGTGAATGTGCCTGGAAAGGAAACCCAACTTTGATCATCAATAACTTCAAGAATATTTCAGTGGTGATTAAGAATTTAATATCACTGGAAAGTACAACTCATTACCATTCTAATGATACCTCTCTCAGCTCACCAATATCATGCATCACTGAACCCATTGTTTTGAAATTGTCTCGCAAAATTGTGATAGGTTCTCTTTCATGCTCTTGAGATGAGTTGCTTCAAAGATTCCTAACAAATCTAAGTAAAGCATTCCAGTGACTTAAAATAAATGAGTTTGATAAATGGGTTGGAAATTTTTACTTATTTAGTCCTTTAATCTTACCATCCATAATTTCAACATGTTAGTGGTCACGACAACCCAGAGAACCTTTTGTTCCCCATGGATAATGTAAGAAGCATGACAGTGCGTCAATCACAATTTTGCAAGATATTTTCAGAACAATGGGGTTCAGTGATGCGTGACATTGGTGAGCTGAAAGAGATTCAATACAATGATAATGAGTGGCACTTTCCAGTGATTATAAACGTCATAATCACTACTGTCATGTTTTAAAATGATTGATGATGAAAGTTGGATTCCTTTTTAGGCACATTGCAGCAACCCATCTCAATGAACGTGAAAGTGAACCACTCACAATTTTGCAAGACATTTTCAAAACAATGAGGTTCAGTGATGCGTGACATTGGTGAGCTGAACGGGGTATCATTTAAATGGTAATGAGTTGCACTTTCCAGTGATATAAATTTTATAATCACCATGGTAATATTTTTTAAATTATTGATGATCAAACTTGGGTTCCTTTTTTCTGGGTCACCCTGTATGAGTACCATAACCGTACGTCGACTACAACTTGAACAAAAGTAAATGCTACATATACCGAGTGAGTAAAAAAAAAAAAACTAAAAACCTAGAAAAATGTCAATAAACCATAAATTATCATACATAGGCCTATTCTAAAAGAGTAACTCCTCCCGCATCTTCTGATACCATTTTTGTATGGTATGTCTTGCGCTTGGATGAACACGGCGCATCGATTGCAAACATGTACATTTCGAATTGTGCAAAAGTTGGGACTAAATCTTTAAAAAAATAAATAAAAAAAGCAACTGTATCCTGATTGAAATAGCATAATTTATTAACGAAAATGTTTTGCGCCAACTTGGTAGAGGTGTTGTTACACCTATCGAATACATCCTGCGTGAAATTGAGATAGATATGTAGAGTCAAGCATGAGTGAGCACACTTCAAAGACAAATAATCACTTTTCAAAGTATTAAAAAGCCTTTTCAGATTTGTGACAATTTAGGCTACTCTTTGATGCGTGCTCACTCATGGATTTCCTGATGAATCAATTTCATTTTTACACAGAATATCGTCGATAAGCGTAACAACAATATCTCTAAGTTGTTTGTCTAAAATATTTTCATTAAAAAGGTATTTTATTTTAATTAGAATGGAGTTGCTTCAGTTTATCAAAGCTTTTGTTGCTTTGATTTAGCCCCCACTTTTTCACAATTCGAAATTTACATGTTTGCAAACAATAGCGTCGTGTTCAACCGAACGTAAAGACACACCACACGAAATGGTACCAGGGATTTGGGTATATTCATTGTCTTTAATTATATAGACATTTATTTAGGTTTGTACTTTTTTTCTGACTGACTTGGTATATCAATTTATATCACTACATCAATGTCACAATAAGAGATAAATATTATTAAAACCAATCAAGGCAATCGAGGCAATTAAGACAGATAAATATTATTAAATCCAAATCAAGACAATCGAGCTATAAAAAAAAAGGTACATTGAAATAAAATATAACCAACTGCTAAACATCATCACTAAAACTTAGACCAGCTTAAAACTACACTGAAACACTTGACTCTAAAGAAATATCTACGTCAATATGAAAATTAAATATTATAATACAGTCATGACATCTGACTCAGCCCTAATCCTAATTTCGAAATCAACTAACTTTATACACATGTCCCAGAAGAACTATACGCTTTTGAAACGGCTACCAAATAAGAAATATATGTTCTTCGGGGGAGAGATTCATATGGTAGAGAAAGCTCATATCCTCAACTATTATTTGACACTTAAAAGTCCGAAAATGATGCATGCTTCAATGAGCAATGCCCATTTTAGTGGATACAAAAACGAGGCTGCTCAGGAATTCGCTCTGCTTTTGTCACCTGGCTATGCACGCCATGAGAGTAGAAAAGCAACAATGACGTGAATCGCTAACAAAGACAAAACAAGAGGTGCTATGTACATTACGTACATACCACCTAATAAACCAAAAGTCAGAAATAAACATAAATATTATGCAAAAATGTAATTGACAACCTTTCTGTTTTTAATTATAATGTTTTGTTTCTGTCTTTAGTTATTCTGTCTTGTTAGCCGATTCAGACCATTGTTGCTTTTGATTCCTCATGGCGTGATCATAGGCAGGTGGTGTAAATGCAAGGAATCCTGTGCAGCCTCGTTTTTTTGTGTCCTTCACAAAAGTGGGCATTGCTCATTGAAGCATGCATCATTTTCGGACTTTTGGTGTCAAATATAGTTGGAGATATGAGCTTTTCTCTACATTGAATCCATCCCAAGAACCATATATTTCTTATTTAGGTAGCGTTTCCAAAAGTGTATAGTTCTTTTCTGGGACATGGTGTATTAAAGTTAGTTGATCGAAATTTAGGATTAGGGCTTGATTGTCATGATGTCATGACTGTATTATAATATTTAATTTTCATATTGACTGTAGCATATTTCTTTAGAGTCAACGGTTTTCAGCTGTAGTTTTAAGCTGGGTCTAAGTTTTAGTGATGATGTTAGGCAGTTGGTTATATTTATTTCAATGTACCTTTTTTTGATAGCTCATTGTCGATTGGATTTAATAAATTATCTGGTCTTAATTGCCTCGATGCCTTGATTTGTTTTAATATATTTATCTCTTATTGTGACATTGATGTAGTGATATAAATTGATACCCAAGGTCAGTCAAAAAAAAGTACAAAACCTTAAATAATGTCTATATAATTAAAGACAATGGAATAACCCAAAATCCCTGGTGTTCCTTTTCGTGTGTGTGTCTTTACGTTCGTTTTTGAACACGACGTATTGTTTGCAAACATTAAATTTCGGAATTGTGAAAAAGTGCGGGGCTAATCAAAAGCAACAAAAGCTTTGATAAACTGAAAGCAACTCCATTCTATTAAAATAAAATACCTTTTTAATGAAAAATATTTTTATACAAACAACTTAGGTTTTTTTTTTTTGAGATATTGTTGTTACGCTTACGCGACGATATTCTGTGATAAAAATGAAAATTGATTTCATCAGGAAATCCATGAGTGAGCACGCATTCAAAGAGTAGCCCTTAAAATTGTCACAAATCTGAAAAGGCTTTTAATACTTTTTTGAAAAGTATTATTTTTTGTACTTTGAAGTGTGCTCACTCATGCTTGCACTCTACATATCTATCTCAATTTTTCACGCAGGATGTATTCGATGCTGTAACAACACCTCTACAAGTTGGCGCAAAAACATATTTCGTTATAAAGTTATGCTATTTCAATCACGCGCGATACAGTTGCTTTTTTGATTTTATTTTTTAAAGATTTAGTCCCAACTTTTGCACAATGTCGAAATGCTACATTGTTTGCCAATCGATGCGGCCGTGTCATCAAGCGCAAGACATACCATACCAAAAATAATGGTATCAGAAGATGCGGAGGAGTACTCTTTTAGATAGGCCTATGTATGGATAATTATGGTTTATTGACATTTTTCTAGTGTTTTTTAGTTTTTTTTTTTTACTCACTCGGTATATGTATCATTTTTACTTTTGTCAAGTTGTAGTCGACGTACGGTTTATGGTTACTCATACAGTGGTGACCCCAGGAAAAAGGAAAACCCAAGTTTGATCATCAATAATTTAAAAAATATTACCATGGTGATTATAAAATTTATATCACTGGAAAGTGCAACCATTACCATTGTAATGATACCCCGTTTCAAGCTCACCAATGTCACGCATCACTGAACCTCATTGTTTTGAAAATGTCTTGCAAATTGTGAGTGGTTCACTTCACCGTTCATTGAGATGGGTTGCTTGCAATGTGTCCTAAAAAGGAATCCACTTTCATCATCAATATTTAAACATGACAGTATGATTATGACGTTTATATCACTGAAAAGTGCCACTCATTATCATTGTATTGATATCTCTTTCAGCTCACCAAGTCGCGCATCACTGAACCCATTGTTCTGAAATCTTGCCAAAATTTGTGATTGACGCACTGTCATGCTTCTTACATTATCCATGTGGGAACAAAGGTTCTCTGGGTGTCGTGACCACTAACATGTTGAAATACCTGGATGGTAAGATTAAAGGACTAAAATAAAGTAAAAATTTCCAACCCATTTTATTTCAAACTCATTATTTTAAGTCACTGGAATGCTTTACTAGATTTGTTAGGAATCTTTGAAGCAAACTCATCTCAAGGAGCATGAAAGAGGAACCTATCACAATTTTGCGAGACAATTTCAAACAATGGGGTTCAGTGATGCATGATATTGGTGAGCTGAGAGAGGTATTTTCATTTTAGAATGGTAATGAGTGTACTTTCCAGTGATATTAAAATTCTTATCACACTGAAATATTCTTGAAGTTATTGATGATCAAAGTGGTTTCCTTCCAGGCACATTCACACAAACCATCTCAGGGGTGCATTAAAGTGAACCACGCCACAATTTACAAGACTTTTCAAAACAATGGGGTTTAGTGATGCGTTGACATTGGTAGGTTGAGCGAGGGTATCATTAGAATGGCAAATGAGTGCACTTTACAGTGATAAAATTTCATAATCACCATTGGAATATTTTTTGAAATTATTGTTATTCAAAGTTTGGGTTTCCTTTTTTCGGAAAACACCTGTATAGTGATATTACATGCGAGTTAAAGGGGAATCCAACCCAAGGGGAGAATCAACCTTACAGGAAAGAGGAAAATAAGAGAGCAATCTAAAAAGTTCATCAAATCGCTTATAAAATAAGAGAGTATGGCAAGTTTGAAAAGTCTGTTGTTCCTTCTATGGGGATCCTCAAATTGTCATCATCGGCTTCAAAATGGCCCGGACTCATGGACAAACCTCCATTTATTTTGTACACAAATTTTCAGATTTTTCCCCATTTTCTTTCAAAATACATTTACCTCCTTCTGAGCTCAATTATATGTTTATCATTGGGAAAATATATTTCCACACAACATATGCTTGAGCTCAGAAGGAGTAAGATTATATTTCGAAAGAAAATGTGGGAAAATCTTGAAAAATTTTGTGTACAAAATGAATGGAGGGTTCCATGAGATCGGCCATTTTGAAGCGATGATTGCCAATTTGAGGATTCCCCATAGAAGGAACAACTAGACTTTTCAAACTTCCATAACTCTCTTATTTTATAACGATTTTGAGAACTTTTTTTAGATTGCTCTCTCGTTTTCCTCTTTCCTAAGGTTGCATTCTCTCCTTGGGTTGGATTCCCCTTTAAGATTGTCATACTGTAAATTACATTTTTAAAATCAATTATATTCTGAAATTTGCGTCATTAGGGAAGTATTAATAATTGGTAATAATAATTTATTCAAAAGCTATTTTACTTTTAAATACTCTTTATAGTTAAGGCTTTTTAAATTAAGTTTTAAGCTGTGTAGGTTTTAGTGATGATGTTTAGCGGTTGGGTAATGTGTGTAATATTCTATTCTTCCATGTACATTTTAAACCCGATTACAAATTTTAAGGTTGATTATAAAAATTACTCAGAATTGGTTTGAAAATCAAAAATTACTATAAAACGTACTATTTGACCTTTGACCCAAAATGATTGCATGTATAAACCAGGATGTGGGTTCTTATAAACAAATCTATTTTAGGGCAAGTCCAAGCTATTTTGCCGCTGGTAACAAATGGGACATTTCAGAGCCAAAAATAGGGCTTGTTTGAAAATCTTTAAATGAAATCTCAATCTTTAGGGTTATTCTTGAAGGTACTAAGGTCTTCAACAAACATACAAAATACTTGAAATAATTAAATTCATTAATTAGTTTATGATCATTTATTCGTTGTAACAAACGCGAACCAGAAAAAAAAGGTGTTTTCAAATTTGACTTTGTTCACATATTAATCTGAATTAAAAAGTAATTTAAATTCCATAGTTCTTGTAATAAACATTGTAGGACATATTTTAACGTTAATACAACTTCGAGTTTTCTAGCACAAGGTCATGTTTTAAAAAATGTCAGGTACAACGGGACAGGTAACACACGGGACAATTATTCCCTGTAATATTTTTCATTAAGGCATTGTGTAGCCAAGGCGTAGCAACATCTTTTGTTAAAAAAATCTCTCTGATAAAACAAAAGAAACATTATGAAAACACCAATGTAAAAAAAGGGCTTATTTTGTTTCATTCTAAAGATGGAGGGAGAGTATACAAATGCATGATTTTACATTCAGCTCAGTAACTTTTGTGGACTATTTCTGAGACCTGATATTTTAAGTTTAAAACAATGGAAAGCTATGTGCTAGGTTTCGTGATATTTTCACCAGAGTTAGCCAGAAAATATAGAGGACAGGAAATACATAATTTTAATTGTATCCTATGACAAACCTTTTTTTTTTAGGATGAAAAAAAGCATTTTCATTTTTTGTTATTTTTTCATGGAATTATAATGAGAATGGTTGACGTCATATGCCCTTGAAATGACTTTTGACCTCCATTTGCAGTAGTTCTTTCTACCCTTTATGGTGAATATATGACACATTATGTTTATACCTTTACAAACCCACTGACACACTTGACACAAAAAATGGTTCAAAAAAGTCGAAAAATCACCACCTTGGGAACAAATTAACGTGGACTACCCTTTAATGTACAGTTGAAATCATACGTGAGCAATATGTATTGTCGCCCCCTTACGTAGAATATTTTTAAAATGCAGTCAAACTCATCATTTGACTGAATTTTATTGGTATAAATACATTATTTTTTATTCATAATATATCAGTTAACATTAATATTATCTGAAATAAAAATTTAACGGAAATTGTTTCTCCCTGGGGGGTCAATAACGCCGCACCCTCGATCTGACCAATTTTTTCTAAGCTTGACCCAGTAAAGACGGCCTAACTGATCGATACTTATTCTTCACCCCATCTCTCCTGGCATTGCACAAGCGTTGAACCCATCTTGTTGACCCGCCAAGCAGACTTGCTATCTCCTTGTTCGTTTTCCCTTGTTTTCTCTGAGTTTTAGCTAATTTGAGAGACTTTTAATTTTGCTTTCAGTACTTTCCTTCTTCCCCCTGTTATTATAGTCCACCATTTTTCAATTTCCGCAAGGAGGTTTGAGATCTTTAAATTCTTGCATAAAAGTTCAAACCAGCATAGTTATACTAATGAATACCATACAAAGTTCACCTATGCAGCATAAAAAATAGGTAATTTTAGTAGTTAAACTGGTATATTTGTTCAAAAGCCGAAATCATTACTCCCCTGAGTAGGCCTACATATTCAATACAAGCATGACGTAGGGGGTGATAATACTTATTGCACACGGTTTACATGGTTTCTTTGCCAAATTGGATATTCCAATTTCCAAGCACTTGGAGGTTTGCTAGTTCAAACGCACAATTTTCCTTTACCTGAATATTTGATTTTCCAAAAAGTTGATGCAGTAAAGGCAAGGGTTTGTTAAAAAAAAAAAAAAAAAAAAAAAATAGGGTTCGTTAATCTGAAGGTTTGATCATTCATCGAAAAATTAAATAGGTATCATTAATCCTACCATTATACAGTGTGTCCCAGAAAAAACGATACACTTTTGGAATGACTACTAAACAAGAAATATATGGTTCTTGGGCATGTTGGGGGAAAGATTCATAATGTAGAGAAAGCTCATATTCTCAACTATTATTTGACACCAAAAACTCAGAAAATGATGCATGCTTCAATGAGCAATGCCCACTTTTGTGAAGGACACAAAAACGAGGCTGCGCAGGAATTCACTATGCATTTACCACCTGCCTATGGCACGCCATGAGGAATCAAAAGCAATAATGGTCTGAATTGCCTAACAAAGACAGAATAAACCTAAAGACAGAAAAACAAACATTAATAATATAAAAACAGAAAGGTTGTCAATTACATTTTGCATAATATTTATGTTTATTTCTGACTTTTGGTTTATTAGGTGGTATGTACGTAATGTACATAACACCTCTTGTTTTGTCTTTGTTAGCCGATTCCCGTCATTATTGCTTTTTATCTCTCATGGCGTGCCATAGCCAGGTGGTAAAAGCATAGCGAATTCCTGTGCAGCCTCGTCTTTGTATCCTTCACGAAAATGAGCATTGCTCATTGAAGCATGCATCATTTTCGGACTTTTTGGTGTCAAATAATAGTTGAAGAACTATACATTTCTTATTTGTTGGCCGTTTCAAAAGTGTATAGTTTTTCTGGGACGTTTGTATACTATAAAGTTAGTTGATTCGAAATTAGGACTAGGGCTATTTTTTGCTTACTAACATTTTCTTGTAATAGTATTAAGATTAAGCTGACTAAAACAATTCAATGTTATGTTGTACGGGACATTTTGATTTCACGTCTTTTCGACATAACAACCAAAAAATATAAATGAGTGATCCTCAACAAGTTGAACAAGAACCAAGACCTTACTTGCCTGAATTACACATCGTGTACGAAAGAAACACAACACAAAAAGTAATTTCCCTCTATTTCAGATATTAATAATTTTTAAATCCAGGTGGAATTGAAAAATCTAATTTTATTTCTGTGTAGGTAATTTTATAAGCTACCACATGAAGGATTTGAGGAAGAATCATCATGTCATGCTTCAGTGAGCAATGATTGAAGGCAAAAGTATTATTTTTTGACGTTCACAAGCAGTTTGAGTATATGATTTCGGAACAATATTCAAATTATTCAACATCACACTTGTCAAAAAAAAAGAAAAGATGCCATATGTGCTCCATGACATACAAAATTAGTTCACGATAAAATTCCACGGTTGAGTGAGAACTGTGTTAAAATGGCAAAAACTGCAGTTTTTGCGTATATTCGATCAAATATTATAGAATTCCTGTTATGGAAGTGTATTTCGACTTTAGCTAACGATTCACTTTTGAATTAACACATTGGTCTAAAACAACCAAAATAAGGCATTTTAAGATTAAGATCAGGTATTGCAGTAATTTTATGCACCATAAATCGTCTCATTAACATTTGTTTGGTAGAACCGTTGAACATGTGTCAATGATCCTATTGCACTTTTAAAAATTCATGCTTCTGTGGGCATGTGAGACTGGAAAAGCTATTTTGTTATATATGGACTAAAATTTCAATTTTTACTTTGATTAAACAGGACGACTGTTTAACTACCTCTTATTCTATTTTCACAAAAATCCCGATGTTTCACGCCTCAGTGGGCACAAGATGCGAGAAAATGTTCCAAATAAAAGAAAGTTTATGGCTCCTTCATGGTTCAGTGATATATCGCATACGTAATTCGGCATTTGACATTATTAGTTGGAGATCAGTATAAGGGCCAAGTTTCATGAAATAACTCGCAATCTATTGGACAAAAATTAGCAATGAAAATATGTTAAATCTCTGTAATCAATGAACGAGGCAATCAATGCCTGAAAATGTGAAATTCAGCATAAATTCATTGATGATTATTGTTCATTCTATCATGAGTTATTCCATGAAACTTGACACACAGCTCAAGATGGTCACTAACTAACATGATCTTGATTCACATTGTGTAGTATCGGGAAAGTGATTTGCATGATTTTCTTGTATACTGTGCGTCCCAGATAAAAGTATACCCAACTTTGAGAGCCTCATATGAAAATTGTATAACTTATGTGTAATTAATTTTAATTTCATGACAAAGAGTAACTCATATTCTATCTAATGATACCAAAATCATACCGATACTGTTAGGATGACTGAACACTCGAGTTTTTAAAAACATTTGTCAAAAGCGATCTGTACCAAGTTGTCTGAGAAGCAGCCCTGGCCTTCTAATCATTCATTGTTTGTTTGAGATCAGCCTTCCTGAGTCCATTCATCAGGCACAAAGGATTACTTGATCTATTGAAATGCAAGGGCTGCTTTTGCTCAAACTTCGGACAGGGCACTTTTTACGCTTGTTTTTTAAAGCCCAACTGCTTAGTCATCCGTCACAACACAGGTATAAGTTTGGTATCATTGAAAAGAATATGAGTTGCTCTTTATCATGATATATATTTCAAGTTCACACAAGCTATAACATCTTAATATGAGGCTCTCAAAGTTGGGTATACTTTTTTTTCTGGGACGCACTGTATTGTGCCCACTGAGGCGTGAAACATCGGGATTTTTGTGAAGATAAAATCAGAGGTGCTACCCCGAAACAATTGTCCTGTTTAATCAAAGTAAAAATAAAACTTTTAGTCCATACATGAAAACAGACCTTTTCTAGTCTCACTTGCTCACTGAAGCATGAATTTTTAAATCAGTGCCCTATGATCATTGACACATGTCCAAAGGTTATAACTGAACGGGGGGAAAATGAATAATTCTTAGTGCATAAAATTACTGCAATACCTGATCATGATTTCAAAACGGCCTATTTTGGTCGTTTCATTTGTTTATTCAACCATGAATTGTTAACAAAAGTCGGAATACACTTCCAAAACAGGAATTCAATCATAATATTGTTTCGAAATGATTTATTCAAAGTTGAGATAATCTGCTTGCGAACTAAAAAAGAAAAGGCATTTTTACCTTCAACCATTATTCGCTGAAGCATGACATGATGATTCTTCCCAAGAATCGCTCATATAGTAGCTAATAAAATTACCTACACGGATTAGATTTTTTCAATTCCGCATTCATGGTTCAATAATAATGATGTCTGAAATCGGGGGAACTTGCTTTTTGAGTTGTGTTTAGATTAAAATTGGTACTGTATCATATAGTATAAGAAGAAGCAAGATTAATATTATTGAAAACAGAAAAATGTCAAAGGTGCTTTGATTTATTTTTGTCTTTGCAATTCTAGGAATAAACTTTGGTTTAATTTGGTATCAAGTCTGACAGATGTTTTAATTACTTTGTCGGTTGTGTGTGTGTGTTGATGTGGATGAGATGGGATATGTGCGTGTATATGTACAGTATGTATGGTGGGTGTGGGTAAAGGCCTACGGGTGTGGATGTGTATATACGGTAATGTGTTTTGTGTGTCTAAATGAGAGTATGTATCTTGGTATGTGTGGGTTTGTGTCTTTGTGCGTTCACAAATTATAAATTCTAAATTTTTTAATTCTATACCCATCAACTTAGCACAAGTTAAATTTTGCAGTCTACTAAAGATTTTACACTTCGTCATAAAGGTGGAATATTTTTTCTGGCTCAAGCGACATTATGTTGCTCCGTTATTAATTTCTTGAATGTGTTTGTCACCGCTTTCACTTTCTGGGATCCTGGGTATATCTTGAACGTTCCCTCAACCCTTCCCGGGGATTTTTCTTCAAAAAAGTTTGTCACCCCCAGAAGATGGCCATTTTCGTTATTTTTTTCTTATTTTTGGGCCCCTTTTTTGTTCACGCGACCCACCAAGGCCCCCTCAGTCCTACCCCAAGGAAACACGTCTGAGGTGGAGATTTGTAATTGTTCTTTAAATTAAATCTAGATTTATGTTTACAGGCTCGACTCTTTTGTCTAGGGGAGGGGTCAAATTTATTTTGATTGTGGTTCAACATTCATTTTTATTCATTTTTACACCATGGAAATTTCTATCTTCCCTAAATTGTATTGTAAAATTTCAACCAAACATAAATCAAAATAAAATATTATCAATAAGGACTATTTACAGCCTTGTCATCAAGGCTAAACAATATTTAAGGGGAAAATGATTATATTCAAGGGTTAAAGGTGGTTTTTCATTTCTTTTGTTGTCAGCATAAAGATGGAATAAAATACTCAGAATTTTCACCAATCTCGTTTTTTACTTCAACCCCTCCCCTACACAAGAGACCTTAGCCTGTCCCCAGAAATATAGATTTAACTTAAAGAACAATATAAAACAGTACACCTGAGTCGCATTTCCTGGGGGTAGGACTGAGGGGGGCTTGATCGGCCGGGAAAAACAAAAAGGGGCCCCAAAATGAGAAAAATGACAAAAATGGGCATCACGGGGGTTGACAAAGCTTTTTTGGAAAAAGGTCCACGTGAAGGGTTGGGAGAATGTCCAAGATATAGCCAGGGTCCCAAAAAGTAAAAGCAGGGACAAAGTTATTCAAGAAATTAAAGTCAGAGCAAAATCATGTCGCTATAGAGGCAAAAAAAATATTTCCCCTATATGACAGTGTATGTTATTCAGTTATGCGTTATAAGATCCAAATGAAAGGGTTACCAACAGATGATAGGAGGATTACTCTATGAAGACATGAAACCTATGATTAAATGTTCATACTTTTCACAAGATAACTTTTTTTTCTGAATCACTCTTTATATCAAGAAAATGTACAAAAGAAAATATACTATAATGGAATTTGTTAATATACGCAGTGAACAATCATGTAACCACCAATTAAAAAGAAGGGGTATGTGTCCTTCGTCCGTCCACTTTGGATCTATAAGAAGTGTGCAAGTTTCAATTTTAAAAACATTCAATTTCTTTTTTATGTCTGGTGCTTTATAGACTAGCCAATGGAATAATTGTATTTTGAAAACCAGTAATTAAACATGGTAGAATTTTCACACTTTGATAATATTGTAGTAGCCATAACATCATCACAATAATTGTTTATAAATTAAGTGATGGGAGGAAGTAATCTTATGGGCAATTCCATCGTTACGGACGTTACATTGAGGGGCGACTTCAGATAATTAATCGATAAACAAATGTATTTGCATTTGGAATTACACTCTATTACCTTAATTGCACGTTTGTAGAAAACATATAAGAGTTCAACATTCTAAAATTTCATTGCTTAAAGTTAAATAACCATGATTGTTGGAAGCGAGCATTACGGACGTTTGCAAATAGGTCTTACTTCATTATATGCATTCACAAACAAAAAGTTCTTAAAAAGTACTTGGTATTGTTTAATTTGGCTAATTAAGTTGTTACGGACATTACATTTTAATTGTGACTTTATTTTATGCGACTTTTTTGGATTATTTCACCCCCTTTGTCATGAATTAAATATCATTTTTGACCTTTAAGTACAGAAATATATCCACTCTTCTCCATTTAGTGAAGGTTCCAAGAAGAAATATCAAAGGAATCTTGTGTAATTTGAAATTTAGTGATTTTTTTTTTCATGTAGTCCCACACATTGAATTTATTTTAATGGTGGTTCTAGTTCTCAAGGAAATGAACGAAATTGAAAAATATTTTTTATTGATTTTGAAAGAATATTATGATCCATTAACACCCATGACATTATATAAGTGATATTGGTCATAGAATAAACATCAGAGACATCTTTAATTTTTGACAAATATCCTAGTTGCCGTGGAATTGCCCTTATACCACCTGTTTCTTGTATTTCTTGTGCGTACTTAAAGGGGAAGTTCACCCTAAAATTTTATTGGTTTTAAAAAATACAGAAAAATAAAACAAAAATATTAGAAAAAGTTTGAAGAAAATCTACCAAAAAATAACGAAGTTATGAATATGTAAAGTTTTGATTCTGTGACGTCACGTGAGAGCAGCTCTCTCATGTGTTGTGTATGTAAATTTCATAAATTTGTCTTTTTTCATGGTTCTTGATTAAGGAAAGGGTCAATTTGATAGAGGCATGCACAGATGACATAATTGATTTTCTTTTGAAAAAATGTCACTTTATGGAATTTGCACTGCATAACATATAGGAGAACTGCTCGCACGTGACGTCACAGAATCAATACTTTGAATATTCATAACTTCATTATTTGTTGGTCGATTTTCTCCAAACCTTCACTTATATTTTTCTTTTATTTTTCTGCATTTTCTAAAACCAATAAAATTCCAGGGTGAACTTCCCCTTTAAACTAATCCTAATCAGATTAAATAAACGAATCAGCTATGGCGTGCGACTCTTATCATCTCATTGCACATGGCCCTTTCTTATGAAACCTGTTATAATATAAAAAGTACGATCAAAGTACGATTGATATCAATCGTAACCCTACATGACACTGCTCATTTATTTGTAAACTGTAGACAGACGAAGCTGTTTTGGTTAAGATTTAGTAACATTGTACAGATACCCTCAAGATCACTTAATATTTGAACTTAAATTATTGGTTGTATTGTAAAGAAGCCTTTGTGTTGATTTCAGATCCTAATTTGCATTTTCAAAGGCACAGCACCAAATTGAAATTTCAGCTGAATGTCCCATTTAAATTAAATATGACCTAATGTATTATGTTATGAAGTGTAAAAAAATGCT
>CALNVZ010002200.1:11533-27878 GCA_940671915.1 Paracentrotus lividus | reverse complement strand
TAATTATCATTATTATTATTATTATATTACTATATTATTATATTATTATTATTATTATTATTATTATTATTATTAATATTACACACTCTGAGGTCTATGAGCTCTATGTCAATGATTCAGATTCAGATTCATTTTTATTGGTCCTTTCAGGTTATTCAGTTTGTCGGCATGACATAGAACACAATTACATATAATACAGAATCGATAATTACAAAGATACAAACGGAACAAAAACAAACACAAAAATGGTACATAAAACATATAGCAACAAATTTACAATTATATAGAAAATATAACGCGATATGTGAAAGTTTAAGTCATATGAGGATGCATATAAATAACATAAAGTGTTATTAAAGGACTCATCCGGGCTGGAGTTTGCATCATAAGAAAAATAAAGTAAAATCGAAAAAGCACAACACTGAAAATTTCATCAAAATCGGATAAGAAATAGCAAAGTTATGAATTTTCTTAGGTTTTGAATTTTTTAGGAAACAGTTCTTCAAATTGGCAAACTGGGGGGCGTTTCATCAAAGGACTTGTCGGACGTTTTATCCGACAAGTCCTGTTTTATCCGACAATTTTTTTTTATCCGACAAGTTTCCATTTCATGAAACTTTGTCGGATAAAAAATCCGACAAGTGTAGTAATTTCATCCGACAAGTTGAATGAAATCTGTCGGATGCCTTTTACCTACTGACAAATACCAATTTTATCCGACAAGTCCAAATCACCATTGACAACCAAAACTGAAAGGCAAAATGGCAGCATTCATGCAAGTTCTTGCAGATGCTGCAAGGAGACGTGAGCGAGTATTCAGGGACCGCACACATCCGTTTGAAATGTACGATGACAGAGAACTTTTCAAGAAATATCGGTTTACGAGGATAGGAGTTCAATACATTATTGACAAAATCCAAGAGGACATTGAGCCAACTACCAACCGTAGCCAGGCTCTGCCTGCAAGCTTGCAGGTTTTTATCGCATTGAGATACTATGCAACAGGCAGTGTACTAGATGATCCAGCCACCATTCATGGGTGTAGTTTGGCCACGGCCTCTCGCGTAATTAGGAGGGTCACTCTTGCCATCTGTGGCAAAAAAGATGAGGTAAGCTTTTCCTTGTCATTTTTTTTCATGTAATTTAGTGATCTAAAAAGCCAACATAGTTCTAACGACTTAAGGTAGATCAATCAATCAATCATGAGATCGAGAAGTTGCCCAGTACTAGTAAGGGAGGCTAGCTAACTCATGTTGAAAAGTTTTTAAAGATTTGAGAGCAGCGGTCATTATGACGTATTTCATTCATTTCATCTCCAATCAATTTTTATTATTCTCCCGTTACTTGCGATCATGATCACGGTCACTGCGTCACCGCAGAACTCCAGTCCCATACATGCCAATTTTTGTTGGCTATTTTTTCTGCAGACACGATTCGCCAAATATAAGCTGCATAATGCATGTCAATGTCTGCTGTAATAGCTGTCCATGTCCCACAATATGCCCAAAATATTTCCTATATATTCAAAATGTTACGATAATAAATTACTTACATTAGTTCATGGGCATTTAGGTAGGATATTCTCATTCAGATCAAGTGTAGCTGCTCGATCGTGCTCGATTGTTGTTTATGCGACGTCGCATCGCGTGCTTGACCAAAAGCTGGCGGCATTTAGTTGAGTACGTATTCCTTGGGGCCATTTGTGTGGTGGTTTACATAATTATTTTTTTTGTTGGCATTGAAAATAAATAAAAGTAATAATTTCTTCGGTAATGGTGATCATCAAGTTGTACCAGGAGGTACACAAGAATCAACACTTAAATTGACTCAATTACCGCATCTTCTACAATTAATATGTGTCTTACGGGTCACGAAAACCGTAACCCCCTCCCCCGCACGCGCCCCCTCCAAAATTTAGTAAAACAAACAAAACGCCCGAAACTATAGAACAAAACCATAAACATAACAAATGTAACAAATATTGATGATGATAAGTATTCACAATTATCTTTTGCTTAATCCTGAGACGACAAACTAGCCCTCAATTTCTGATAATCCTGATAATCCTGATGGGTGTCCTGATAATCAACTCCCATCTCGCTACACAAAATAATTAAACCTATGTGCGAGTTATGATAAACCCAAAATGCACATGGAAACCTATCTAACTCAATTTATCCCCCCCCCCCTTAGGCCTATATATGCTTGTATAATTTCTGTAGCATCCTTGAAAAATCATATGCCTAGCTATATAGGCCTACACATGCATGTACATGCAGGTCCAAAAACAATGATGGATGATGATGTAGATGATAATAATAATAATTGTGATGTGATGATGATATCTCCTATCCCACCCCCCCGCTTTCTGGTGCAGCTACAAGAAACGTTGCCACTTATTTATTTTTTATTTTTTCTAACCAAAAGAATCCTCCAGAGAGAGTGGAACAAGATGAAATCAATGAAAAAAAAAGTACATCTAGAACATAAGCCTACTGATTTCACGCCGAATATGCAATTTATTGAATAAAAAAGAAAAAATTAAATATGATGTACTTGTCGATTAAGAAATGTTAATTATAACAACCACAACAGTCCCCCCCGCCCACCCACGCCAACTCAGGCGGTAAGACCACACGTAAATCTGTAAAAAGGATTGCTTTTGCTGGAATTTTGACAGCACGCTACCCCTCAGGAGCAAACATGTATTGTGTATATAAAGCTTGACTGCCCGATTTTTTTTTTTTTTTTTTTTTGGGGGGGGGGGGGAACAACAGCACAATCATCATGCCAATTCACAAATACAAACACACCCACACAGGAGAAGTAGGATTTGCAAGTCTTGAAGACAAACTCATTCTAAGTAAGAGAATATACTTCAACTGCATTTGGTAATATTACTTACATAATACTTTATGTCAAAACACAAGAAATAAATGTAAGACAATTGATTTTGATTAAAATTTTATTACCAACGCTAAGGTCATATATATATAAATTCTTTGCCTGTATATACATTCTGAATTTTCAATAATGAATATATTAATTTGTCAATTTTTGCACTACTTGCATGTGAATTTCTGTATACGAATCCATAAATTACTTTTATACTACATGTAATATAGAATAATTTATTGCAAAGTCATGAAAAAAAAATGTATGCACCCTTCTCAAGTTTTTTAGGAGTCTTAAAGACCCTGATCATGCTAATTGTTAAATTTACAACCATACATTTTATAATTTTTTATGACAATAAAAATACTTCATGCAAGTTTCATGCATATCCACCAATTACAAGCTTTGTGTTTCCTGGACAACAACTTAGGAAATTATGCATATCAGTTACAATTGGTGTGGTTTGTAACTTAAAGGGTTAAGATTCATCACTTTCACATTGATGCTAGCTATGTTAATTTGGTGCTTTAAAGTTTTACCAATAATGATATTTTCATTCTTTCTCAACAGTTTATAATTCCCTGTTGACAGAAAGAAGTTCTCCAGACCCAGAGAGACTTCTTTGAGATTGCCCACTTTCGCCAAAGTGGTAGGCGCCATAGATGGCCACACATGTCCGGATCCACGGAGTCAGTTTTGGCGAGGCTGAGCACCTATATGTTAACCGCAAAGTTTTTATAGCATTAACGTGCAGCTAACCTGCAATGCCAAGTACTATATAACCAGTATCTCGGCTAGATGGCCGGGAAGCACCCACGACGCCAGAGTTTTGCAGAGTAAGAAATATTCTTTAAAAAAACAATTATCACAAAGAAATGTATCCTATACGCCATTAGAGAGATGATATGTACTGTATGGATTACATGGACAATAATTTTTCTTTTGTTTTTTGCATGTTCAAAATAAAAATTTTAACATCTTCATGTAACTAGAATGCAGTTTTAATCTATGGTAACTCAAAATTGCAGACAATGTTCATGCAATATGATGTGGGATACATTCAGCATCTATATGGGTAAAGGAGATATTTTGAACGTTTAAATGAATCTAATTTTACAATTAGTCAATATATTTCATGCATGTGTGTTCGCAACTTCCCGATTATCATTGTTGTAGAAAAATGGATTAAGAAACATGTCATTGTCAAGTTAAATGGAATGTCTTACTCTTTTCTAAACAGACCAGCGCAGTTGGCAAGCCTTTGCTGCAGGTGCCCTAGACGGTCTGTTGCTGGGAGACTCTGGCTATGGCCTCCAGCCATGGCTCATGACTCCAGTGCCCCTTCCCACCAACAGAGCAGAAAGGAGATATAACCAGTACGTACAACTCAATGCCAGGTTATTACATTTACACGAGAGATAAACCTTCCAAATGCACAATCTACTGACTGGATATACATAAAATATCTACAATTTAATTTAAATAAACATGTATTTTGAAATGATATCAAATTTGAATGAAGCATATTTGTGATGTTATATAAATAATTTACAATATATACAAGTAAACTATAATTTACACTGATTGTATTCAACCAACGGAGAGATATGTTCCTACCATTCTTACAATTTCAATAGCTTTTGTTTGTACAGGATTTACTTTGATAATTAAATACGAAGTATTTGAAAATTCTAAACGAAGAACTTCATGGTGCTTTGTCAAATCTTGCACAAAATACTTATTTTTTATGAGCAATCCTTGAAGTTAATGAAATTTGGTACTTATGTTGGAACGGTGTTGTGAGGACAATTAAATTGTTGAAATCACTGCCACAATAACATTATTAAAAAAAAAAAAAATTAAGAGAGGGAGTATTTAGGGTAAGAATACACACTTAACTATTCTTTCATTGAATGCACTTAAAATTTTACAAACATTTTGTAGATGTAGTATAATAATTTCATTTATATTTCTTTCTTTCTACAGAGCTCACAGCTCCACCCGTGTCCTGATCGAGCAGGTCATGGACAAATCAAAAATAAGTTCAGATGTCTGATTGGCTCAGGTCTACACATGTTCCCTGAGAGAGCTGGTGACGTAATCACCGCCTTGGCTTGCTTGCACAACATCAGCAAGTCTGAAGCAGCCTGATGTAGAACAGGACAGGGTTGAGGAGAAGGAAGTTGGAGCTCAAGAAGCAGGGGTAGATGCTATGACTGGAAGACAAGTCCGTGATGACATAATCAACAGTTTTTTTGCCTAGTTTTCAATTGTAATTTTCAGTGTCAGAGCTATCTAACTTTGTAACATTATTGTTCCATGAGATTGTATGCATTTGTTGAATTATAACAAATACCCTCGCAATAACAGATGAAAGCCCATCATAGCATCTTATATTTATGTCAAATTGATAAAGATGAGAACTCCAGATATTTAGAGGGCAGCAAACAAAGCCATATTATAACAATCTTATACTTATGTCAAAGTGTGATAAAGATGAGAACTCCTGTTACAGAACAGGCAACAAAGGCCATTTATAACATCTTATACTTATGTCAAAGTGATAAAGATGAGAACCTCCTGTTTTAGGAGCATCAACAAAGCCATCATAAACATGTTATAGTTATCTAAAATTGATAAAAAATGAGAACTCCTGTTATAGAGCAGCAACAAAGCCATCTAACATGTTATAGTTATCTAAAATGATAAAAAATGAGACTTTTGATTTAAACCTACATGAATCCCAAAGAAACTATACACTTTTGAAAACAAGGCTACAATTACATAGCATAAAGATTATGGGGAAAAGGTTTTTTATACCGAAGGAGAAATAAAAATAATTAAATAAATAAAAATTAAAAAAAAAGACACCTGGAAATGTCAATAAAAAGAAAATTTTAAACATATTCTGAAAGAGCAACTCTTTCAACACTTTTAGTACCAATTTTGGTGTTATATCTTTAAGCGTTCAATGAGATCATGCCATTGTTTGCAAACATTTTTTTTAAAATTGTGCAAGAGTGGTAATAAAATTGAGCACAAAAGCGTGACAAAAAAAGAACTCATCTTGATTAAATATCAATACTCTTTAACGAAAGTGTTTTGAGCCAAATAATTTTGGCAAGGGTGTTGTTACAGTTATCGACTAGAGCTGTGTAAACATCAGATTGATCTCAAGTAATCCATGATTAGTACACATCAAAGAGTAAATCATCACTGACAGTCCTAAAAAGGCCTCTTAATACTTTTTGAAAAGTGATTAGTTTGTCTTCGACGTGTGCTTACTCATGCTTTGACTCTACAGATCTTATCTCCATATTTACACAAAATGTAGTCAAATGTGTAACAACACCCTGTCAAGTTTATAGTGCAGTACATTTTTCGTTACAAAAAGTTATGCTATTCAATAAGGATGGAGTTGCTTTTTTGATAAGCTTTTTGCTCCCACTTTGACAATTCAAAAATTTACATGTTCGCTAACAATGCATCGTGTTCATCCAAGCATTAAAAAAATATTACACACAAAATTGACCAAAAGATGCAGAAAGAGTTGTTCTTTCTGAATATGTATAATAATTTGGAGTTTAAATTTTGTTTTTTCTTTAATAGTCATTTTTCTAAGTGTCTATTTCTTTATGACTCACTCGGTATAATCTCATATTCTCAACTATTATTATGACACAAAAAAATTCCAAAAATACGGCATTCTTAGTGAGCAATGCCCACTTTATGAGGACACAAAAAAATAGCCTGGCAGGAATCGCTATACATTTATCACTAGGTATGGCCATGCCAAGAAGTTTTCAAAGAAATATGGATTGATATCAGCTAACAGCAGTAAACATAAGTCAGAAATAAACAATCAATTTACAATGCAAAATGTAGTTTTCAATGTTTGTTTTATATTATTGATTTTTGCACTGACTTCAGTCATTTTAATCTTTGTTAGCCGATTATTCCATTATATGAATCTTCTTAGCATACATACCACGTGATAAATGTATAGCGAGTTCTGCGCAGGCTATTTGTTGTGTCCTTCATAAAAGTGGCATTGTTTCTCTGAAGATGTATTATTATCGCAATTTTTTGTGTCATAATGATAGTTGTGGATATGAGCTTCATATCGAAACCTTTTCCGCCAAGAATCATATATTTTTTATTTGGTAGCCTTGTCAATAGTGTACAGTTTCTTTGGGAAGCACTGTACATGTATCATATGAAAATAACAATATTTACAGCTCATTGCTCAGAGGTTTCTTTTGCAGCGCTGCTAAAATATCTTTTAGCACTGTTAAGTTTTTTTCGGCTCCACTTCAGGCGTTGTTTCTTCACTGACAGCTTATCCTTTTCAACTTCAAGCAGCTGTTGTTGAATACTGGTAATCCCTCAAGTTTTCTTCCTTTATTAGGATTTGCTTTTGCTTGTTGTGGCTGGGTTTTGTCGGTGTTCTGGCTGTGATGGGTTGCCGCTGTTCCGGTTGTGGATGGGTTGGCCGCTGTTCTTCTTGTGGCTGGGTTGGTTGCTCGAGGTGAACTATTGCCTTCATCTTTCTCTGCTTGTTCTTGGTCTCGCTGTCTTTGTCAACTGCAAATAGAAAACATATTTAAACTTGTTATACTTCCGAAATTCATGGAGCCATGTTCTTATCAGTATTAACAATATTCAATCATTGCATGACTTTGTATATTGCTTCACTAATTAATAGCCTGAAAAAAGGTTAGGGAAGGGTAACATAAGCACAGCATATTTTCCTTTAAAAACAAATATTTCTTTATGGACAAGACAAACGGGAAATCGAATAGCTGATGCAAGATTAATGGTTGCAGAAAAGAATTTTACATATGTGACTTTACTATCGATGAGCTGTCTATGGGTTTGTGAAAAAAAAATATGTTTCATATGTTCAACTTCATAACTTCAATTTTTGTCATCATCTGATTGTTGCTACTTCATCTTCTTGAAGCAAAAATGTACTATATAGAAGCAGGTAATGTTTCATTATCAAACAACATGAGACATGAATTTCCAATTATTTCAAACATTTTGAAAGCTTCTCTATCTTACCAAAGCAAGAATGTTCCCACCCTCTGCCTCTAAGACCACGACCCCTTTTTCACCGGTCCTGGGAGGCATTCCGGACGCATCTCGTGTCTCTGATGTAGACGGGGTCTGGGTCCACCCTCCTGAAAAAAAAAATTGCAATGGAAATCTAATCAGGTGTCAAATGTAGAACTATCAGAAATTTTTTGCATTACAACATTTGCAGTTTCCAGATGAGAATACATATCACATTCTGTGTTAAGTCAACGCGCAACAAAAAGAAACTTGGTCAATTAACTACCAAAAAAAAAGTCATAAAGCTACTCTGAAGTTCCTGGTTTCTAATGAAAGAAACATTATTTAAAGTTTACTTGTATATGAATTTAAATAAAAACAATGAAATTAACACACATTATTGATGGATATAATTTTGAAAGTATACAATGTATTAAGTTCTCAATTTCTGATATAAAATTTTTGACACAATCTAGTTGAACTTGATTTTCATTTGTGATGCTTCATTAAACTTGATTGTTATGTGGCCATACGTTTTGAGTTGGGCCCCTTGAAAAGGTGGAGTTTGTGACATCTGCTCCTAAAATATGATGTTGTTATAGATTTACTCAACAACTATACAGCCCTTATTGCTGGTTTTGGTCTTAAATTAAAGCTCTGATGTAGGACAACAAAATACTTGTATCAAAACATGAATAAAGAATTCATAATTTTCTGTTAATTAACTGGTAATAAACAAATAATCTGGGGTGGAGGAGGAGCCGCGCAGGAGGAGCTGCGCGAGCTCAATTTGGCAAATGTGCTGTAATGAGTTAAATCAAGTTCACAGAAGAGTGTTTTTTTGGATTGAAAATGAATACACCCTACTGAAATAATCAATTTAGCTTGATTTTGATAGTTTATTATATTAGTCCAGGAATTTTGATTATCTTGATTACAGTAATTGCCATGCTTCTTGAGATTGTCTAAAAAAGGTTTAGTTTTCACAACTACTCGCTCAAAAGTGATTTTGTTTATATTTACTCAATCATTGTCAATGAATAATTAAGAATTATTTAAGTGCATTTTTGAAACTCCTCAGACATTCAGCTTGAGATAAATGTATACTTTTATGGGTAAATATATAGATTTTGAAAAAGTTAGAGCCACTTTCAGTGAAATGCGTGCAATCAGCACAAAATTTGAGTGTGTCACACAACATGGGCCAACTTTTAAACGCATGGCCATGTTTGAATTTCGGATAAGTTTATATGTGATGAATTTTGTAATCACTTTGATGCATCTAATTTAAGTTAGTTGAGTATTGAGGTTTCAATAATTTAATTAACTATAACGAATGACTCCTTATAAGGTTTTTATGTTAATATATTAGTGACATAAAATCACGTAGCAAATCATATTGTAAATTAAAAATTTTGTTAATGTTTATCTTTAGGGTTGAATGTTGGATTGACAACATATCTTGATGGCGCTAAAAGATATACTGCTAGAATTTGGTTTGGCTACCACTCATATTAACTACAAATAAGATTCCATATTGGAAATGTATAGCAGTTATAGCATAGAACATGGCTTCATTTTAGTCATTATAATAATTACATGCAGAATATAATTTTGCTAATCGTCTTTTGTTCAATTTGTTCAGATTGTACAGAGGTTGTTATATCCAAACCAATAAAAGAAAGAAGAGAAGGAATATGAACATCACTGTCGTTATTCCGAATTGTTTCATTTCACAATATATTTTCGTAATAGAGTACCAAAGAAGTAGTGAGTGGTCTTATAATAATAATATTAATAATAATGGTGGCTTCTTATACAGTGTGTTCCTAAAAAAAGGTAATCGAAGTTCAAAGGTCAGTAATTATTTCAAAATTATATGGCTTATTTTGGGATTGGTTTGCTAAAATACTAAGTAAGCTCATCAGCTTTAATTTGAGACATTGCTTACGTCCAAGAACTGTAATGGGTCACAGAGTTAGGCTCCTTTGAAGGTGATAGATACAAAACCATTTTTTTTTCTAAGTTTTTTTTTAAGGGTATGAAACCAACTTTTATTGGTTTCATAGTTTTGGGGGGTTTGTCACACAAAGTTTCAATGAATACAATTTCAATTTGTCAAAGGACCTATCTCAATGGCAATAAGAGGGTTCGCAATTATGAGTCTCTTGAGCGTGGAACGTCTTGAGCGACATTCTCCTGAGACTTCAAGCGGCGTTGAGGCGAAATGTGAACAAAAAGTCAAACAGTTCAATCTTTTAGTAGACTTCTTTAAGACGCTGGCAAGTAAATAAATGATTAGCCCGTTCGATTATTTTTCAATCGTTACAAGTTCTCCTGACAATGTCCTCTGCGACGTCATAGGATACTTAAGCGACGTTGCGGAACCGTCCACAAAAGATGTCACAGAGCTTGATCACGTATTAAAAGTCTACAGTGCGATGAGAAGCCTAGTTATCACCTCGGACAAGTGGAGACTCTCAGAGCAGCAACTCATTTTATGAGAGTTTCCAGCTATTGCCCTCCTGATCTGACAATCAGTTAAAGACCTCTCCTCTTTAAGTGCATTATTCCTGTACTGCCCTCAATGAGTCAATGTTCTATAAAATATGTAAATGTTAATATCTCATAGGTTTCTAAGACATAAAAGTCAAACGAATTTCAATTTCTTTAAATTTCACCTGTTGATTCGATCATCTCTGTATTTTTTGCTCGTTGCATAACCATCTTATGCAAAGAATCTCTCAAGATGCTGACCCAAGGCCTTCTTCTTTGTCGACATCGGAAGCCCAGCACTCATCAAACTTTTTTGCGGCCTCCTCCCACGCTTCCCACCAATCCTTCCTATTTGTCTGAATTTATGAAAATATCAACAAGAATACAATCATTAAATCAAACTACTCAACAGTTAAGAAATATTTCGTAGAAATAGTACAAACTACAAAGACTTTAGAGATATGGTAACCAAGAAAGAAAAAAAAATGAATGAAGACATTTGTTGATTTCGTCCGAGATTAAATATTTTTGTTTGAAATAAATGTATGCAATTTGTCATAATTTACATAGAATCTTATTTATCAGGGCCATTTTCAATTCTCCCTTCATAAGAAATAAAAAAACTTGCAGCAACAAGGTGGTTGGTGCTGTCAATTCACATTAAACTGAACATCACACGAAGCATTCATGATTGTTGGGTATTGTAAGCATGGCGATAATAAAAATCAGCTTAATAGTTCCATGAATACCAACCTTTTTTTCCCTATGCAATGATGAGCAAATATGTGTTGGTATCTGACAGGAAATAGACCTGGATTTTGATGGTGTGATTGCAATCAACATTATCTCATGTCGACGACTGGTAGAGTGATACGTTTTATTATGATATCATACATGTAGGTTTAATGACCTAGGCTCCTCGAAAAGACATTGAAAGAAATGATTTTCGTTTTTATTTCATTATTTGCCTTTTATGCTATGTCAAATTTACTAAAGGAATGTCTTTTCGGCCACTTTGTAATTCAAGAAATATCCAAATATATTTGAAATAAGAGTCTACCTATAAGTTTTGTTTTTCCAACCCCTTTTACTTTGGAAAAATTTTTTAGAAAAAATTGTAAATGTAACACCAAAATACATGTATCAAAAAAGGGAAATTTTGTTCATATCTTGTTAAGCACATATTGGCTTTTTATTGGTTGGTTACATATTTCATTGAATATCAAATTTTTAACAAAAAATATTGCTTCTTTTTTATTATTATTTTGTTTTACTTTGAAAGATTTTTTCAAAGATTTAATAGAACATCTAACATCACCATGACAATCAGGACTCGAGATGAATCCGCTAAAGCGAAGGACACACTTTTCCTTTCTTTGATGACATGTCCGGAATTCTGTAGACATGCCAATGGGTCTAACGTTGACACATAAGTTAAAGACCGTTGACGGAGTAATACAACCTTTCATCGATTGAAAAGCTAAGTAGGCGTATAACATAAATACCACCCAAAATATTTAAATTTTCATAAAGCAGTTTCATAAAAAGATGTCGAAAACTCAACCAGGCCATCCCTTCCCAAATACTCGAAAAGTTACCCCATTTTAATGGCGCGGTTGATGACGTCAAAGAAGTTTTAATGGGGAATGCTTTACTGCCAGGCTGATTGGGTTTCGCCTTTACAAAACACGTTTATATTGCTATGTCAGAACCAATAGACCGCATGTGTGCTAGAATTCTATTGTTATGAAATGAAAGGGCAATTCATTCAGCATTTAGCAATGTAGCATTCCGTTAACATTTTCGAACTCATCAGCCGCGCCACTATAAATAGGGGTACTTTTTCGAGTACATTGGGAGGGATGGCCTGGTTGAAGGTTCGATCACCTTTTAACTGTAATACTTTCTAGATGGAAGATAAAAATGCTTAAATTGGGAATGGTTGTATTATGAAGAAATATTAGTTTCGTTTCATATATAATCTGGTTTTCATTTCTCGGTTCCGGTCTCGGACTTTAAGAATAAATATTAGCATTTTGCGGAAAAAAAATTCTCGGTAAGGCTCATGAACAAAAATAGAACTTTGGATTGTTCTATAAATCCTGAAATTTGGTGTGAAATACTCACGTCGGCTTGTCATTGTTAGGAATAATTCGCGATAGTGGGCTTTGATATACGTGCAGATCGGCCTGCACTTGCAAACATTCCGAATTAGTAACCGTGGTCCTCCTGTTAATATTAAATTAAAAAATCAGGTTACAAGGAATTTCACAAAGATAGATCAATCAGGCGTACAGGCCTAATATAGCCAGGCATGGCATAAGGCTTAGCCTTGCCCTTACTTTTACCTAGCAAAGAGAATATTTTTCATGTTAGTGATGACATCAACGACTGGGGATCCCTGGATGGGAATTAATGATTCATGGAATAGGCTAAGTGGACAAAAAATATCCCAACTATTTATTTGTAATATAATCCAATCATGAGATACAGCCCATAGTCTGTCAAGAGGCACTGGCGTAAATCCCGTAAAGAATGCTTTTAATCGGGTGGGGGGGGGGGATATTACATAATAATAACAAAGCGCAACACAGCTTTAAACCTAGATCACCCTCAAAATAAATTTAAGATAATCTAGGCCTAGTCTCATTGCAATAATAATTTCTGTAATGGATTAGATATCAAATTAGCGTGCACACCATAATTGTTAGCACTCGAGTGATCGGGTTACTTGTGATTATGAAGAGACAACTGAGAGAGAAGGAAGGGACTGGTGAAAAGCTTAGCGGCAAGCTATGGTTTTGATTCAAGAGTCTTAGAATAAAGATACATTTATTGTTGTTGGGACTTAAAACTATCCGTCTGGAAATCTAATTCTTAGCTTGTACTTTTTGTAGGCCTATATTCTAAACCGCTTATTCAATCTCTCATTATATTTTTTAATTTCATTTAGTAGATTTTTAGAACCCTTTTCATTTTTGGGATAGAATCTAATGTTAGGCATAGTCAGAGACTATCATGCCAGTTTTTTTTACCACCTAAAACTTTTACTTAAGCTTGAGCTGAGCTGCTCAAGACATTCTAGTTCTACAATGACTTTCCATTGGAAGGAAACTGCTTGCACTGCAGTAAGGTTCCTCCATGCAAGGTCAATTTTGAATTGATTCATGCATACAGTGCAAGTGGTCCATTCCAGCGCCAAAAGTGGGTCCTCCCCCGCCTGGGTTTCCATTGGAAATTAGATTTTTTTTCTGGCTAAATTGGGTTTTTGTTAATGTATGGTATCGCAGCTGTCTCAAAAAAACAATAACAACATTTTCATTCACTGGTATTGATCTGGCTGTAAGAGTGCAGTAGAGGCGCAAGCTCTTTTATTTTACTCAAAGAAAGAAGAAAACAAACAGTTATATTAAATAATGATTATTTATTAGAACCCATTCTAAAAAATACTTCAGTGAACAAGCTTGACACATTTAAGTCCATATTTTTGTGAAAACAAGCACTGTTGTAGAGCTTAAAGTGCATGTTGTTAAAAAAATAAGTTGTCCTTTGGTCTGAATTAATAATGTAACATACGTAACAAATAAAGCATTTTTATATGTGGGGGAACAATTTTTCCTCTTAGAAACAAGATATCTCTGATTTAAGTTAGAATTGACCAAGTGCATAAGAAATGAGGACTTACAAAAAAAATAAATGACGAATCTAAATTTTATTTGTGACTTCATTGGAAGGCACAATGGTAGTGTATTTCATATGCCTAATTCGTGATCATTCGAGCGTCATGCCATGAAATACTATAATTTTGGAGGAACTTTTCTCCGTGGCAAAATATGGCAGTTTGCGTCCCGAGGTCAATACTTGACATCGTATCATGAGTGAGTCTAACGTTAACTTAGTCAAAGTTTAGTCTGGGATAAGCATTCTTGCGCGAGTTAAAGGTTGGATGCATATCACTAAATCAAAATTTATTGCTTCAATTAAAAATTGTCTTAGCTTCTCGACTTCTGCGTTAAATGTTCAAATTTTCGAGAATCTATGCCTCGAACTACGAGAGGAACGTAGACTAGGCCTACTTTGTTGATCGTTTGTCGCACTAAATTCATTTGCCACAGACACAGAAAGTCATAGATGGGAGCCGATTCAAAGACGCGAATGATTTGTGTCGGCAACGACACGGCTATTTTCTTCTTGTTTTATCATTTATCCGTCAACCAGATATCTATAAATTGCCGGCTAGCCACATTAAGATCATGTAAATGAACATGTGTAAGTATATATGTCCGTAATTTCAAAGGCTCACATATTCTGAAAAACGCAACTTACCGGTCTGTGTTTCTTCTTGTTTCAGCCATCTTTTTGGGATTCGAGGCAGACGTATTTTATGTTGATTTTTTTTTTCCGGCGTGGGCAGTGGCGCTAAATTGTCAGTAGGGGCTCGTCCATACGATTCAATATTAAATGCCGACTGACACTTGTCAGTCGGCATTCAAGTGAAAAACGCTTTTTCTGTCAGATCTGACAAGTTGTCGGACTATGACGTATTTGTCAGGTCTGACATCATGTCAGACGGGAAATGTTGATGAAACACCCCCCTGGTCTTAAATTGTGAAGTATTATTGCAAACAATGAGTTAGTTATTGACATTTTCACTATTTTATATATTTTTTAACTCCGAGAATACGATCGAGTTCTGTGAGGTGACGTACATTGTAGATCCGGTCGCTCACACAGTGCACACGCGCGCAGCTTGAGCAACTTGTTCCGTATACGTGTGTATTGTGTAGTTTTATTTGTGTGTGTTGCTTCGCTGTATACTGTGCATTTCTGTGGCTTGCTTATGATGATTTCGTTATTCCTTGTTGACAAGTATTCAAGATCAAATGGGTGAAGTTTGGATCAAAATGACCTTTCTATGAATTTCGAAGACAAAGCATAATAAAAGATGATGAAGCAAACTCACAAAGAAATTGATAAACAATTCTACTTACTTACTTCAAGGCCTATACCGACTGATTTTCGTATAAATTGTAAGGCAAAACCGAATTCCTGAAACGGTATTATGTGCAAAGTGAAGCGCAAAAGCGAACACTTAGTACATATATATGAAGCTAGCTAGCCAGGCCAACCGCGCCAGCGGCAAGCGCAGACAGATTCCGCTAGCGACTTGGTTTTTCAAGAGCCGGTCGCATCACACGCGAAAGAATATCTTATAATAACACGAACGATTAGCGTCCGCTACGCGATTGACCGGTGAGCGTATCTCGATCAAATTTCATCTTATTTCTCTTGAAATTAATCTATAGGTCTATCGTATCATTTAGAGGGCAGTTACATATTTTGGAGAATGAGTATGTTCATAAATCTACTTTTATAAGCATTTACGTTTCGCAAATTGATCAACTGCACTCCACAACTAGCTGATTTCCATACCGGTAACACTATAACAGTCAGTATTTATTGACTTGTTTCGCCACGGCCCTCGTCTTAAAATGCTACAAATAAGAATATTCTAGCAATTTAGAGGCATATTATTGACTGTATGACATTGCTTCATTTTTATTTCTGTTTTGAAATCATTCACATAAACTTAATAACGATAAAATAAAAGTTCTGACACACAAGTAGATTCATATAAATGTGTCAGTGTGTACACACGGCATGCCTTGTGTTTACTTCGCCAAGACCGAATTCCCATTTGTGACGTCGACGGAGAGAACACTAGTATTAGTACGCATCCCCGGGGAGCGAACTCGGAAAATATGGGTAGGGGTACATCGTTAAAATTCACTATTCCTGACTTATTTTGGGGGTTGAAACGCCACTCAGTATTTTTGGGGGGTTGTAAGGATGCTATTAATATAAATATCTCGATATTTGGGATCGTCTTCTTAATTAA
>CALNVZ010002200.1:0-11433 GCA_940671915.1 Paracentrotus lividus | reverse complement strand
AGGAGGAGTCCGGGCTGAAATGAAATTTTTTTGTAAAATTAGGTAAAATTCATCAAGCACAACACAGAAAATTTCATCAAAATCGGATGAAAAATAACAAAGATATGCATTTTTTTAGGTCTTGATTTTTTTTGTAAAACAGTTCTTGGCAATTGTCTCATTGTCTCATTTGAATATTTGAATATTCAAATGAGCAAACTGATGATGTCACAGTCCCCCTACTCTTGGTATGTATTATATGAAATCCTATTTATCTCATTTTTTCATATATTGCGTGTACAAAAATCTTTCCCTCATACTGAAATAAGTAAAGCACTTGTGACCTTGAACATTCCACAAGGATTAATGTGTTTTTTATGTCCTGGGGGCAGAAAATCTTGATAATTGGTATTTCATACAATAAAATACAAAGAAAGTAGGGGACTGAGACATCATCCGGGGGTGTTTCATCAACATTTCCCGTCTGACATGATGTCAGACCTGACAAATACGTCATAGTCCGACAACTTGTCAGATCTGACAAGAAAAGCGTTTCATGAAGCCGACTGACAAGTTGTCAGTCGGATTAATATTTGAACTATAGTGGAGAGCCTACTGACAATTTAGGCCACGCCCACGCGCGGAAAAAAAAATCAACATAAAATACGTCTGCCTCGAATCCGAAAAGATGGCTGAACAAGAAGAAACACAGACGGTAAGTTGCGTTTTTCAGAATATGTGAGCCTTTGAAATTACGACATATATATTACACATGTTCATTTACATGATCTTAATGTGGTAGCCGGCAATTATTAGATATTGGTTGACGTAATTGATAAAACAAGAAGAAAATAGCCGTGTCGTTGCGACACAAATCATCGCGTCTTGAATCGGTCCCATCTATACCTCCAATGAATAGTGCGACAAACGATCACAAAGTAGGGCCTAGTCTACGTTCCTTCGTAGTTCGAGGCATAGATTCTCGAAAATGACATTTAACGAGAGTTCGAGAGCTAAGAACATTTTTAATTGAACTAATAATTTTGATTTAGTGATATGCATCCAACCATTTAACTCCGGCAAAAATGCCTTATCCCAACTAAAACTTTGACTAAGTTAACGTTAGACTCACTCATGATACGATGTCAAGTATTGACCTCGTGGACCAAACTGCCATATTTTGCACGGAGAAAAGTTCCTCCATAATTTAGTATTTCATGCATGACGCTCGAAATGATCACGAATTAGCATATGAAATACACTACCATTGTGTTTCCAATGATAGTCACAATAAAATTTAGATTCGTCATTTATTTTTTTGGTAAGTCCTCATTTCTTTATGCCTTGTCAATTCTAACTTTAAATCAGAGATATCTTGTTTCTAAGAGGAAAATTGTTTCCCCCACATATAAAAATGCTTTATTTTTGTTACGTATGTTACATATTAATCAGACCAAAGGACAACCTATTTTTTTTTAACAACATGCACTTTAAGCTCACAAAGTGCTTGTTTTCCAAAAATATGGGACTTAACGTTAAATGTGTCAAAGCTTGTTCACTGAAGTATTTTTAGAATGGGTTCTAATAAATAATCATTATTTAATATAACTGTTTGTTTTCTTCTTTTTTGAGTAAAATAAAAGAGCTTGCGCTCTACTGCCCTCTTACAGCCAGTCAATACCAGTGAATGAAATGTTGTTATTGTTTTTTGACAGTCTGGATACCATACATTAACAAAATACCCAATTTAGCCAAGAAAAAAAAAATCTAATTTTCATGACCCAGGACCACTTTGCGTGGAATGGACCACTTGCACTTATGCATGATCAATTCAAAATTGACCTTGCACTGGGAGGAACCTTACTGCAGTGCAGGAGTTTTCTTCCAATGGAAAGTCAATTGTAGAACTAGAATGTCTTGAGCAGCTCAGCTCAAGCTAAGTAAAATTCTTAGGTGGTAAAAAAACTGGCATATAGTCTCTAGACTATGCCTAATGTTAGATTCTATCCCAAAAAATGAAAAAGGGTCTAAAAATTCTACTAAACGAAATGAAAAATATAATGGAAGAATTGAAAAGGGTTAGAATATAGGCCTACAAAAAGTACAAGCTAAGAATAGATTCCAGACAGGATAGTTTTAAGTCCCAACAAATAAAATGTATCTTTATTCTAAGACTCTTGAATCAAAACCATAGCTGCCGCTAGCTTTCCCAAAGTCCCTTCCTTCTCTACCAGTCTGTTCTCATAATCACAAGGTAACCCGATCACTCGAGTGCTAACAATTATGTGTGCACGTATTTGATATCTAATCCATTACAAATTATATTGCAATGAGACTAGGCCTAGATTATTAATTTATTTGAGGTAGATCTAGGTTTAAAGCTGGTTGGCGCTTTGTATTATTATGTAATATCCCCCCCCCCCCGATAAAAGCATTCTTTACGGATTTACGCCAGTGCTCTTGACAGACTATGGGTGGTATTCTCATGTTGGATGTATATACAAATAAATAGTATGGGATATTTTTTTTCCACTTAGCCTATGTCATGAATCATTAATTCCCATCCAGGGATCCCAGTCGTGATGTCATCACTAACATGATAAAATATTCTCTTTGCTAAGTAAAAGTAAGGGCAAGGCTAAGCCTTATGCCATGCCTGGCTATATTAGGCTGTACGCCTGATTGGATCTTATCTTTGTGAAATTCTTGTAACCTTGATTTTATTTTATATTTAACAGGAAGGACCACGGATTAACTATTCGGATGTGCAAGTGCAGGCGATCTGCACGTATATCAAAGCCCACTATCGGAGATATATTCCCTAACAATGACAAGCGAACGTGAGTATTTCAAACCAAATTTCAGGATTTATAGAACAATCCAAGTTCTATTTTTGTTCATGAGCTTACCGAGAATTTTTTTCCCAAAATGCTAATATTTATTCTTAAGGTCCCAGACCGGACCGAGAAATGAAAACCAAATTATATATAAAACGAAAGCTAATATTCTCATATACAACAATTCCCATTTAAGCATTTTTATCTTCCATCTAGAAAGTATTTACATTAAAAAGGTGATCGAACCTCAACCAGGCCATCCCTCCCAAGTACTCGAAAAAGTACCCCTATTATAGTGGCGCGGCTGATGACGTCGAAAAATGTTAACGGAATGCTACATGCTAAATGCTGAATGAATTTGCCTTTCATTTCATAACAATAGAATTCTAGCACACATGGGGTCTATTGTTCTGACATAGCAATATAACGTTTTGTAAAGGCGAAACCCAATCATGCCTGGCAGTAGCATTCCTTAAACTTCTTTGACGTCATCAACCGCGCCATTAAATGGGGTAACTTTTCGAGTATTTGGAGGGATGGCCTGGTTGAGTTTCGATCATCTTTTATGAATACTGTTATGAAAATTTAAATTATTTGGGGGTATTTATGTTATACGCCTACTTAGCTTTCAATCGATGAAAGGTTGTATTTACTCCGTCAACGGTCTTTAACTTAGTGTCTAACGTTAGACCAATTGGCATTGTCTACAGAATTCCGGACATGTCATCAAAGAAAGAAAAGTGTGTCCTTGGCTTAGCGGATTCATCTCAGTCCTGATGTCATGGTTGATGTAGATTGTTCTATAAATCTTTGAAATAAATCTTTCAAGTAAAAACAAAATAATAATAAAAAAGAAGCAATATTTTTTTAAATTTGATTTCAATGAAATATGTAACCACCAATAAAAGCCAATATGTGTTAACAGATATGAAACAAATTCCCTTTTTTGATACATGTATTTTGGTGGTTACATTTACATTTTTCCTAAAAATTTTTTTCCAAGTAAAAGGGGTGAAAACTTATAGGTAGACCTATTTTCAATATATTTGGATATTTTCTGATAAAAAGTGCCGAAAAGACATTCCTTTAGTAAATTTGACATAGCATAAAAGGCAAATATAGAAATAAAACAAATCATTTCTTTCAATGTCTTTCCGAGGAGCCTAGGTATTAAACCTACATGTATGATATCATATAAACGTATCACTCTACCCATGTCTTGGACATGAGATAATGTGATTGCAATCCCACACATCAAAATCCAGGTCTATTTCCTGTCAGATACCAACACATATTTTGCTCATCATTGCATAGGGAAAAAGGTTGGTATTCATGAATTATTAAGCTGATTTTATATTATCGACCATGCTACAATACCCACAATCATGAATGCTTCGTGTGATGTCAGTTAATGTGGAATTGACACACCAACCACCTGTTTGCTGCAATTTTTTATTCTTATGAAGGGAGAATTGAAATGGCCCTGATAAATAAGATTCTATGTAAATTATGACAAATTGCATACATTTATTTCAAACAAAAAATTAATCTCGGACGAAATCAACAAATGTCTTCATTCATTTTTTTTCTTTCTTGGTTACCATATCTCTAAAGTCTTGTAGTTTGTACTATTTCTTTACGAAATATTTCTAACTGTTGAGTAGTTTGATTTAATGCTTGTATTCTGTTGATTATTTTCCATAAATTCCAGACAAAAGGAAGATTGGTGGAAGCGTGGGAGGAGGCCGCAAAAAGTTTGATGATGTGCTGGGCTTCCGATGTCGACAAAGAAGAAGGCCTTGGGTCAGCATCTGAGAGATCTTTGGCATAAGATGGTATCACGAGCAAAAAATAACAGAGATGATCGAATGCAACAGGTGAAATTTAAAAGAAATTTTGTGAAATTCGTTGACTTTATGTCCTTAGAAACCTATTGAGATATTAACATATTACATATTTTATAGAACATGACTCCATTGAGGGCAGTACAGGTAATGCACTAAAAGAGGTAGAGGTCTTTAACTGATGTCAAGACAGGAGGATGCAATAGCCTGGAAAGGCTTCATTATAAAATGAGTGCCTCTGAAGTCTCACTTGTCCCGAGGTATCAACTAGGCTTCTTCATCGCAACTGTAGACTTCTTTAATAGTGGATCAATCTCTTGAATCATTTGCGGACGTGTTGCCGCAACGTCAACTTATAGTATCCATACGTCGCAGAGACATTGTCGGAATTGGTAAGTTGAAAATAATGAACGCTATCATTTACTTGCCGAGCGTCTTAAAGAAGTCTACTAAAGAGTATTGAAGCATGTTGACTTTTGTTCCATTTCCTCGACGCCTGAAGTCTCAGGAGACGTCCTCAAGACGTCTCCACGACTCAGAGACTCATAATTGCGAACGCCTCTTTATTGCATTGGAGTATAGGTCCTTGACAAAATGAAATTGTATTCATTGAGAACTTGTGTGACAACCCCCAAAACTATGAAAACCAATAAAAGTTGGTTTCATACCCTTAAAACAAAAACTTAGAATAAAAAAATGGGTTTTGTATCATCTAATCACCTTCAAGGAGCCTAACCTCGTGATCCCATTTTACAGTTTGGAACGTAACAATGTCTCAGAATTAAGCTCAATGAGTTACTTAGTATTTTAGCATAAACATCCAAAAATAAGCCATATATTTGAAATTACTGCCTTTGAACTTCGATTACCTTTTTTAGGAACACACTGTTATTAAGAAGCCACCATTATTATTAATATTATTATCATAGACCACTCACTACTTCTTTGGTACGTCTACGAAATATATGTGTGAATGAAACAATCGGAAATAACGACAGTGATGTTTCATTATCCTTCCTTCATTCCTTTTATTGTTGGATAAACAACCTCTGTGACAATCGAAAAATTAGAAACAAAAGCGATATAGCATAATATTTCTGCATAGTAATATAATTAGATATGACTTAACAATGATAGCCAATGTTCTATGCTGATAACTGCTATACAATTTCCATATGGATCCTATAGTTTGTAGGTAATAATGAGTGGTAGCCAAACCAAGGATCTAGCAGTATATCTTTTAGCGTTGCCATATAGATAGTTTCTTACATCCACAACATTCAACCCTAAAGAAATACAATGAACAAATTATTTAATACATAGTGATTTATGTACGTGATCTTTTAGTCACTAATGATATAAGCAAAACGCCTTAAAGGAGTCATTCGTTATAGTTAATTAATTATTGGAACTCAATACTCACGTAACATTTAAAATCATCAAATGATTACGCATATTCTGATATTTTACATCGAATTCAACATGGCGCTTTAAAGGTTGTTGTGCATGGTTTGACACATCTTCAAAATTTTGCTGATTGCACGCATTCACTGAAAGTGCTCTAAGCTTTGTTCAAAATCTTAACCCCAAAGAGTATACATTTTCTCAAGCTGAATGTCTGAGGAGTTCAAAAATGTGTCACTTAATGTCATTAATTATTCATTGGACAATGATTGAGAGTAAATATACAAAATCACTTTTGATGGAGTCAGATTGTTGAAAACTAACTTTTGTTAGCATCATTCAAGAAGCAATCGGCCACATTGCGTTGTCTAATTCAAAGATATCTGACAAATATCCTGGAACTAGATTATTAACTTCTACTCAAATCAAGACTAAATTGATTATTTTCAGTAGGGTTGTATCATCAATCCAAAAAACACTCTTTCTGTGAACTTGAAATACTCATTACATGCACATTTCAAATTGCTGTCGAGCTCTCCTGCGCGGTAGCTCCTCCTCCTCACCCTAGATTTTTGGTTAACTATTACTAGTAATTAATTATACAGAAAATTATGTATTCTTGTAATTCATGTTTTGATTGTGACATATTTTGTTGTCCTACATCGAGGAGTCTTTATTTAATAGACGTCAATTAATCAGCAATTAAGTGGCCTGTATAGTTGTTGAGATTAAATCTTAATAACATTCAGCATATTTAGAGCAGAATGTACACTCCACACTTATTCAAGGGCACTCAAACGTTATGGCATCATATAATCAATTCATGTTTATGCGTACATTCACAAATGAAAATTCAAGATTATCAACTAGAATGGTCAGATTAAATTTAGTATCAGAACTTTGAGAACTTAAATACATTGTATACTTCAAAATTTTATTCCATCAATAATGTGTTATATTTCATTGTTTTATTCATATACAAGTAACTTTAAATAATGTTTCTTTCATTAGAAACTAGGAACGTTCAGAGTAGCTTTAATGCACTTTTTTCTGATTGTTAGTTATGACTCAAGTTCTTTTGTTGGCGTGACTTAACACAGTAATGTGATATGTATCTCTCATCTGGAAACTGCCAATGTGTAATGCAAAAATTCTGATATTCTAACATTTGACACTTGATTAGTATTTCGCATATGCCAAATTTTATTTTCAGGAGGTGGCCCAGACCGCCGTCTACATTCAGAGACACGAGATGGTCCTGGAATCGCCTCCCAGGACAGCGTGAAAAAAGCTGGAGTTCCGTGCGGTCTTAGAGGCAGAGGTGGAACATTCTGCTTTGGTAAGTTAAGAAATGCTTCAAATGTTTGAAATTATTGAAATTCTTGTCATGTTGTTGATATGAAATTACCTGCTTTCTATATAGTAACATTTTTGCTTCAAGAAGATGAAGTAGCAACAATCAGATGATGACAAAAATTGAAGTTATGAAGTGAACATAGAAACATGGATTTTTTTTTTTTTCACAAACTTACATTAGACAGCTCTAATCGCGAGATAGTTAAAGTCACATAATCTAAAATTGCTTTTTCTGCAACCATATAAGTCTTGCATCAGCTATTCAGATTCCGCGTTTTGTCTTGTCATAAGAATATTTGTTTTAAAGAAAATTGCTGTGCTTTGTTCCCGCTTCCTAACCTTTTCAGGTATATTAGTGAAGCAATAATAAATCATGCAATGATTGAATATGTTAATACTGATAAGAAACATGGCCTCATTGAATTTGCGGAAGCTATATATCAAGTTTAAATATGTGTTTTCTATTTGCACAGTTGACAAAGACAGGAGACAATGAATCAAGCCAGAGGAAAGATGAGAGCATAGTTCACCTCAGAGCACCAACCCAGCCACAAGAAGAACAGCGGCAACCCATCCACAACCAGGAAAGTCGCAAATCCAGCCAGAACCTGACAAAAACCCAGCACATAAGCAAACATCCTAATTAAAGGAAGAAAACTTGAGGATACGCAGTATTCAACAACAGCTGCTTGAAGTTGACAAAGGATAAGCTGTCAGTGAAGAAACAATCTGGAAGTGGGCGAAAAACTACAACTTGCTAAAGATATTTTAAGCAAGCGCTGCAAAAAGAAACGCTCTGAGCAATGAGTGAATATTGTATTTTTCAATATGAAACATGTCAGTTGCTTTCCCAAAAGAACTATTACACTGTATTTGGACAAGGCTAACCAAATTAAGAATATATGATTCTGGGTGAAAGGATTCGAATATTTAGCTCATGATCTTCACATACATCATTATGATGTTTACAATTGCATACATAACTACATGTCTGTATGGGAACAGATGCCACTTTGGATGAAGGATGCATGCAACAAATAGCACTGCGCACCGGAACCTCGGCTATACATTTATGCCACGTGGGTATGGTATGCTAAGAACGATTCAGTAATAATACATGCCGAAAAATAAATTCAGTGCGGCCTAACAAAGAATCTAAAATGAACTGAAGTCAGTGCAAAAATCAATAATATAGAAACAACGATGAAAAACTACATTTTTGCATTTGTAAATTGATTGTTTATTTCTGACTTATGTGTTTACTCTGTTAGCTGATTCAATCGCATTATTTCTATGAAACCTTCTTGGCATGCCATACCTAGGTTGATAATGTATAGCGAATTCCTGCGCAGCGCTATTTTTTGTGTCCTTCATAAAGTGGGCATTGCTCACTGAAGAATGCGTTATTTTTGGAATTTTTTATGTGTCATAATAATAGTTGAGAATATGAGCATATACCGAGTGAGTCATAAAGAAATAGACTACGCTAGAAAAATGACTATTAAAAAAAAACAAATTATAAACTCCAAATTATTGATACATATTCAGAAAGAAGACTCTTCTGCATCTTTTGGTACCAATTTTGGTGTGTAATATTTTTAATGACTTGATGAACACGATGCATGTTACGACATGTAAATTCTTGAATTGTGCAAAAGTGGAGGCAAAGCCTATCAAAAAAGCAACCTCCTCTTATTGAAATAGCATAACTTTTTGTAACGAAAAATGTCTTGATTACTATAAACTGTACAGGGGTGTTGTTACACATATTGAACTACATTTTGTGTTAAATATGAGATGATCTGTAGATCAAGCATGAGTAAGCACATACGTCGAAGACAACACTAATCACTTTTCAAAAGTATTAAGAGGCTTTTTAGGACTGTCAGTGCATGATTTACTCTTTGGATGTGTACTAAATCATGGATTACTGTGATGATCAATCTGATGTTACACAGCATCTAGTCGATAACTGTAACAACACCCTTGCCAAAATTATTTGGCTCAAAAACACTTCGTTAAAGAGTTATGATATTTATATCAGATGGAGTTCTCTTTTTTTGTCAGCTTTGTGGCTTCAATTTCATTACCACTCTTGCACAATTTAAAAATGTTTGCAAACAATGCATGATCTTCATTGAAGCTTAAGATATAATCACCATGGTCTAAAAGTGTTGAAAGAGTTGCTCTTTCAGAATATGTTTTAAATTTCTTTTATTTGACATTTCCTAGGTGTCTTTTTTTTAATTTTTATTTATTTATTATTTTTTTTATTTCTCCTCGGTATAAAAAACCTTTTCCCCAATAATCTATGTTTTTTGGTAGCCTTGTCAAAAGTGTATAGTTTCTTTTTGGATTCACTGTAGGGTTTAAAATCACAAGTTCCATTTTATCAATTTAGATAACTATAACATGTATGATGGGGCTTTGTTGCCTGCTCTATAACGGAGTTCCTCATTCTTATCAATTTTAAGATAAGTATAACAATTTATCGATGGCTTGTGTTGCTGCGCTAATAACGGAGTTCTCTCTTTATCACTTTGACATAAAGTATAAGATGTTATAAATGGCCTTTGTTGGGCTGGTTGCGTAACAGGAGTTCTCATCTTTTATCACTTTGAACATAAGTATAAGTGTTTACATGGCCTGGTTGCTGCTCTATAACAGGAGTTCTGCATCTTTATCACTTTGGACATAAGTATACAGATGTTACAATGGCCTTGTGTTGCTGCTCTATAACAGGAGTTCTCATCATTTATCAACTTTGACATAAGTATAGATAGTTAAATGGCCTGTTGTTGCTGTCTATACATGGAGTTTCTCATCTTTATCACATTTAACCATAAATAGTATAGATGCTATATGGGCTTGTTCTCTTATCGATTCTGATTTCTCATAAAAGTGTATGAGCTTCCTCTGTTCAGGGTATTTTATAATTCAACAAATGCATACAATCTCATGGAGACAATAATTGTTAACAAGCTTAGATAGCCTCTGCACTGAAATTACATTGAACTAGGCAAATAAACCTGTTGATATGTCATCACGGACTTGTACTTCCAGTCATAGCATCTACCCCTGCTTCTTGAGAGCTACAACTTCCTCTTCCTCAACCGTGCCCTGATCTACATCAGGCTGCTTCAAGATGGCTTGCTGGATGTTGTGGCAAGCAAGCACAGGCGGTGATTACGGTCACCAGCTCTCTCGGGAACATGTGTAGACGCTGAGCAGATCAGACATATGAACTTATTTTTGGGATTTGTCCCTATCTATTGGACCTGCTGGCAGTCAGGACACGGGTAGCACGCTGTGAGCTTCATGATAGAAAGAAGAAATATAAATGAAATTATAATACTACATCTACAAAATGTTTGTAAAATTGTTAAGTGCATTCAATGAAGAATAGTTAAGTGTGTATTCCTTACGCCTAATACTCTCTTTAAATTTTTTTTTTTTTAAATGAATGTATTGTGGCAGGTGATTTCCAACAAAATTTATATTGTCCTCCAACAACACCGTTCCAACATAAGATACCAAATTTCATTAAACTTCAAGCATTGCTCATAAAAATAAGTATTTGTTTGGCAGATTTGACAAAGCACCATGAGTTTTCGTTTAGATTTCAAATACTATGTATGTAATTATCAAAGTAAATCCTCGTACAACAAAAGCTATTGATTAATATAAGAATGGTAGGAACATATCTCTCCGTTGGTTGAATACAATCAGTGTAAAATGCTATAGTTTACTTGTTAATTGTAAATTATTTTATGATAACATTCACAAATATGCTTCATTTCAAAATTTGTATATCATTTCAAAATAACATGTTTATTTAAATTGAAATTGTAGAATATATATGTAATCCAGTCAGTAGAATGTGCATTTGGAAGGTTTATCCTCTCGTGTAATGTAATAACCTGGCATTGAGTTTGAACGTACCTGGTTTATATTCTTTCTGCTCTGTTGGTGGGAAGGGCACTGGAGTCATGACCATGGCTGGAGGCCATAGC
>CALNVZ010002199.1:0-11523 GCA_940671915.1 Paracentrotus lividus | reverse complement strand
TAAAACAATGGTCTCACCGGGCCGGGAATCGAGACCCGGGCCGCGTGTGAAAACACACGAATCCTAAACCACTAGACTCAACACGGGATGTGGGTACATCCTTATCACATCGGCATGATATTATACTCTTAACACACGAAAATGTAAATATTCTTTGCACCAAAATATGAACCAGATGAAACGTGAAATAGATCAATTAAACCATAAAAGCTAGGCACTGCTATAGTATACCAACAATTCCTTGATAGCGTGAAAAGATTTTTTTTTTATATATTCGAACCCCACCCCCTAAAAATTTCAAAAAATGTACAATCCATCGATATAGATAAAATCAAGTGTTGACTTCTCAGGTCCAACCCAACAGACCCGTTTAACAGTTTTTAAATTCATTGATATTGATATCCCTGGTGATCAATTAACCAGTTATGGTAGTAAAATAATACAATCATGACAATACAATACTGAATCCAGTAATCGTGTATATTGTTGCTTTGTCGCAGCAGAGTTTTGTTTAGAAAGTATTCCACAGAATTTGATATTCTAAAAAAAACAGGTCTGAATAAAATGTTAATAAAACAAGAAAGAACGAAATCCCCCATAATTCTAATAACATTGAAAAAATCTCTTAATTTTCAAAATAGAAGGACCCGAAAATGTACCTCTCAACATCCGCCCAAGCCGCAATTTCACTATGTAGATATAATCTAAAGAGAACTTCTTAATGGCGATCACAAGTACCATCCGCGGACCCGGACGGCGTACCGTAACAGTCGTTTTGATAAATTCTGTTTGAGCTGCACGCGGATTGTTTTTTCCGAAATCGTTTACAATAATTACGTACTAGAAGCCTTGGAACGTGCACTAATATAATCCAGTGGTTCATTTAAATAGGAATAAGTTTCGCAACATCAATGTAATACGACCGAGTGTAGAGAAAACAACTCTCATCCAGAGAGAGTATCGAGCTCACAAATATAATTTATATATTTTTTATGTTTATTTGGTAGATGCCTAGATGGAATTAGATCTTCATGAATAATAGATCCATCCATAAAACCAATAGTTCAGAGACGAATTGTGATCCAAAATATTATTTCATTTGTACACCCATTACACCCATTAGGAAGAGAAATTACACTCATTTGAAGTGACAATTGATGGCCATATTGAAACGATATAGATGATAGTCCTAGAAAACTCTAAAGACCAAAAGGGTACTCTGCCCACCCCCCCCCATAACAAAAAACTATATATAAAAACAGTCAAACTGTCTATAGTGCCACGTCTAATAGTGGTCACCTGGATTTATGTCACTAATATTGATTTCTCTCGAAGAAATGTGTGCTTTAGAACCTGTCTATAAAGACACCTGTCTACAGTCACTTTTATTGTCTCCGCTAAAGGGTGGCCACTATAAACAGGTTTGACTGTATATATATATATATAACATAAATATATATAATATATATAAATCCTGGTCCAAACATCATAGAGTTTCACGTATTGGCATGTAATCAAACAAAAAACAAAACGTGTAAGCAATTCGCCAATTTTTAATAATTTGTCTCAAATTTTTCGACGGTATTGCTCCGTCTTCCCAGGAAAATATGAAATATTGTAAATATTTCTCCTGGAAGAGCGGAGGCAATACAGTCGAAAAATTTGAGACAATCTTAATAAAAATTGGCGAAAATGCATTAACAACAGTTGTTTATTATAAATAAAATAAGTATATAATAAACAAAAATATTCAGGACAAGTGAGATCTGACCCTAGACAGTCTAACTTCTCGATACTCTTCAGGAAACTTTTAGGGGCCCGCGGGGCCGCAGGAAAGTCGCAGGGGAACCGTATGCAAAGGCCCTGTAATTTTTTATTGGGAGGACTCACGAAAAAACAAGGGCGAGCCCGCTCGGCTAAAGGCAGAAACCAGTACGGCTACCGGCAAAACCCCGCCGGATCCCTTTGTGACCCACGTTCTACGGCCACCGGTTGAGAAACTCCGGGAAAAACGAGTGCCACACCTCGATATCTCCCGCTCCCTCACATTTAAAGCATAACTACTGGAAAATGTTCCGGTGTGACATAACATCGTAGGCGAGCGGCAACCGCACGTAAAGGTTCAAGTCTTTCCACTCACGGTAAGGACCCCGAATAGAAGGTTTAGGGAAAGGGGTATGACACAATGTGGCTCATCCAAGTCGCTCTGAGGTTAATCTCGTGCGAAAAAAATGAACCGACACGTAGAGAAATTAAATAAAAACGGCTGATTCCCCCGCCGACGGCCCCGCCACGAACTGGATTGCCCCCATATGAAGAGATAGCTCTTCGCAAGAATGACATGAGCCAAAATTTGGCATTCTAATATGCTACTCATCGATGTACAAAAGTGTTATATAAATTTTCACCGCACCCGACAACTTCCCCACGATACTGATTACTCACATATTAGTAGGGACACGCCCGATTTCAACAAATCCTTCCATTTATGTAATAATGAAGCGTGAAAAATGTTCACGTGACATTTGAGACATACTAATATACTGCAACTCAGTGCCAAGAACGATCAGGTTGTCCTTAGACCTGTTGAAAGAAATTACATAATTTCACCTTTAGACATATCACAAGTGAGACCATGAGATGGATAAAGTATTTATCTGAAATCCTGATAACAAGACATATTAGAAAATACAAAACAAGAAACCCGTTGCTTGCTACCGTCCAATTTGCAACCAAATACCACTTAGTCACGCAATAGCAAACTTCAAATATCTTTATACTTACACATATCTGAAAATAAATAAATTAAGCTTTCATCATTTTTAAAAATCTAGAAATGAGAAGAGCATTCAGTTCAAATCAAATACCTAAACTATTAATAATAAAAAAAATAGTTTCCTGGTAGCTATAGTTATGTAAAGGACAAAGCCCCTCTTCTGAAATCCAGACTAGCCAAGAGCATGAATCAGAGCAAAAAAAATGAAAACAGCCTTTCTGGACAAAATAAACAAGACGATCATTCTGTGAAGTCACAAACCGACACAACATATTGTAGATAGTACAATTCTCAATCTCTTCTCTAGGAACATTAGATAACACAATGGAAATTTATTAAATAAACAAAAAGTAAGTAAAAAACCTTTATGTCATATATTTTACTTACATTATAATGAAATTTCCTAATAATTATCATTTTGGCATAACCCTGAGAACGCATATGTGCAAAGCAGAGGAAATACTTTAATTGGGACAATGAAACACACATGTACTACATAAAACAAGACAGTGGGGACAAGTAAAAGGACACATTGTTGCTATATATAGTGATGCATTTTATAACACTGTGATTTTCATTGTCTCCATAGTTCAAAGTATAATTAGCGCCGATTTCTTCAAAATTGATTATTGTGCGTCCTAATAGCCCAGCTAATAATAACTTATCTTGGGGATGAATTACCCTTTATATCGTTGATTGATTGATAAACACAAGACGTGTAACGCATATTACTGTATCATTTCGCCTTAAATGAATAGGCCCTTGTAAAAATTCATAAAATCCCAAATCAAATGCCGACACAAACCCTGAAGTATCAAATGGAGCCTTCTTCTTGCAAACGCATTGCCTATACAAGATAACATTCTATGTAAAAAAAGAAGAATTTGCCTAATAATCGATGAACTGCAAACATATAAAAGTACTCTAAAAATTCTGTTCTTGAGCCGGTGAAGTGTCTGCTTAAAATCATGAATAATAACGTCTAGGCTAAATTGGTTAATTGAATGTGACAATAAATAGAAAATGTGAAAGTAAAGTAAATATAAAAAGTAAATACAACGCAATTAAATCTGTGTGGTAGGATTTTAATCGTTTTATCACGAAAGTAAATTCATCTGTACGTCGTGAAATTTTCAAATCGATTAGATAACATGTTGCATGGAATCAAAAGGACGCCGTCGATGGTGAAGCATAGCCGATCTCCCCGGTAGAAGTAGAGATAGGCATGCGGTTAGTGCGTGCCATGTTGGCATACTAAATGGCAACAATATCAGTAAAGAAATGTTGCTAGAATAAGATAGGAATGTGAAAGTTCAATCGAATATGACGTATACGAGTTTGGTATTTTATTTTACGTCGCTTCATTCAATATAGAACATCGTTGATAAGAACAAAAGGCACATAGAAATATAATCATAACAAATCAAGAATGCAAATATCTTTAATTTGTATAAAAGAATTTAGATGTAGAAAGCCAAATCTCGCTTAATCCATTTCAAACACGTATAAAGTGCGAAAAGTAATGGTGAATTTTTGCTTTTATAGCCAAACGAATCCCCCCAAACAACCCCGAAAAAAATTTTCTTAAAATTGCCAGCGACCCCTAAGCAAATAAAGAAAAGTAAGATAAATAGACCATCAATTACTAAACAAACAATTTACAAATGCATAATTAAGCTCGGACTGTGGAAATCGCTTTGATACCTAACACAGTCGAACGAATTAATATGATACATTGAAGGTTTATGTATTAGTTTTTGACAGAGCACTCTGTATAAATAATATTGTATCATCTAATTAAAGAACAATGACAGAGAAAATGTATCAACTGTTTGATAAAGCGAAAAAAATGCAAAACAACAACAAATAAAAACAAATTAGCAAATTAAATGCCATAACTTCTAAAGTACAAGGAGAATAGAACGTTAAAAGGTGTTTTGGGAAAGAAAACTATCACTTGAATAATTAACTTGCTATGAAATTTAGATCCCAACCATAAATCAACATATCGATAAAGCAAAACAATAATGAAAATTTTCATGATACAACAATAATATTTCATTGCTTCGCTAGGATACACCATATAATTGTGTTTAGCTAATAAAAAAATCAAAAAGACACTTTGTTTTGTTAAATATATATGTTCTAATTTTTATATAATATATATAATTTCTCAGTTCATTCCCATTGAGCAAATTGCGTAATTATTTGACGTTGTCCTATGAGTACCGAAAAATAAACAAAAACTATTTCATAAAAGATTAAAATATTTTATACCACATGACATAATCATCAAATCCATTAATGTTGTATAAAATAGAACGAAAGATTAAACGCTAGGTGTTATAAACAAAACGATTCGTTGGCCCCATTTTTTCAGTTATAGGTACAAAAGGTTGTTTTTTTTTTACGACCATTAAGAAAAACTATCTAACCAATTTTGTTTGAAGTGCTCAGCACCTTTCAATAAAAGTAAAACCGAATATGTTCATTATTATTATTATTATTATTAGCATATCTATTATGCCTGCTCCTGAAGCTTATAAGTAGGCCTTTACTACAAATACAATGTATTGTACTTACTTTACTTTTTACTTAGTGACTTAAGAGAAAACAATAAAGATAACTGAACTTACATAATTGTGATTTTAGAAAAATAACAATTTTAAAAATCTATTAACGTGTTCTGCAGAAATTTTATACAAAGTTTTTGATGTTAATTTGTTATCTATGTCAGTATCTCTCGTTCAAACTACGAAATAATGAAACTACACTAAAGAAAGAGGATTACCTATTAGTCACATAATAACGAGGATTGCTCTGAAATATTAAGGAGACCGGATGCGTACAGCTTTCAACGCCAACAATACGCCACCCCGTATGCGATGACGGTGAATGGCTATGAAAGCCGACAGCGAAAAATAATGTGCGCTATTCAAACGCAAACAATCAGAGTTGTTCCCGTCTATTTCATGTTGTTATGACTCTGATAGATCAACATTGATTACCCTTGATGTCAAAAGGCACAAATAGTATTCATTATTTAAAAAAAAAAAAATTAATTCCAATATGCCAACACGTTTTGTAATTCAGATGTGAAGATGAAAGAGTATTATATATGGCCGAAAAACTGTAAGTTCGTGGTCCTGTTATAAAAAACTGTGCGTATAAGATGTAAACAGCAATTCCGCAGAAACACATAATAGCATAAAAGGAAATACCATAAAACAATCAGACAGTATTCAAGTCGTCGCCTTATGGTAGCGTCAATCACAAGAATAGAGATTTTAAAGCTATATTTTCTATCAATTGACATAAAATAAGGTAGAATATTCTTTATCTCGTCGCGCTTAATAACAAAAGCAAAGAGTCATAAATTCAATGATTAAATACATAGCTGTGAATAAGCGAAAACCGTGCAGATATACAATTATTTAGAATAAAGCGCATTATGATCTAACTGCGCAAGTGCAAGATGTTAATAATTATTTACACTTACAACGATAAATAATCATTACTGATGGGCATTCTTCCTGCGATGTATCATGCGTATCCTTGGTACAAAAGAATCCATATTAAGACCCCCGGAGAGTTAAATAACCATTGATAAGGAGCGTTCGATACACTCAACTTACTCATATTTAGAAAGATTGCAATCTTAACCCCCAGAGGTGATAATTTTATAATTTTAAAATTTCCATAATCAAAGTTCAAAATTTCCATCAACGTACTTAATTAATACTTTTTAAGTGTTCAATAAAACTTAAAATATCGATTAGTGTTAATTTTATTTCTGAGGACCTTTTTTCTTTTTAATTAATTTATTTTAACACAATCAAGATACATCCCCTAGTGAAATTCACTCTAACGAGAATAAAAAAAAAATAGAGCAAAAATTTGGGAAAGATATTTCAATGGGTCTTAGAAATATAGCATATCTTATACATGAAAATCAATCTCTTTCTTTATCCCCAAACATTTCACTTTTTTTATATCCCAGATCCGCTAAAAAATGTGATATTTGTATTTTGGATTCTAACATATTAATCCATACCAAGCTCCAAATTAATAGGCGTGCTAAATTCTATACTTCTAATTACGCACGCCATTTATGGACTGCTCTTGTCTATTCCCTTAAAACTACGTCTTTAGATATAGTATTATACACTTTTAATTTAGAAGAATTACTGTATAATGCATGGACCTATACGAATTGAATGACACGAATACGATCTAAGTAGAAACTTTTTGAAAAACCACAAAACAATGATATAACAGTCGTGTCAAATAATAAGGTGCAAGTGAAAACATTTTTTAAGTTGAAAAATAATCACATCTAAATGTTGATATCCATAAAGTGGCAAATCACGCTTTTTCTGCATTTTTTCACCCAATTGTGCTGTAGATCTGAATATCGACCAGGTCTGTAATCAAGAAAAAAAATAAGCTTTGCACATCTTCTATGGCGCACGAGTAATCAGTCAGGAATCAGCGCACCGAAAACAATAATGTGTGTAATTTCATTAGCTCACCGCCCGCACGAAATTTAACATAACTTCTTTTAAAAACAAATATACATAACATATAAGTCAGCAAGAAGAACTTTGCTTAGAGGTACCAGCATTACACATCATTGAGAAGATTAATACCTAATATTTTTCCCGACTGTACCATTTTTGACACAGACGTATTGCAAAATTTGGCAGTCACTTACCAGTAAACGTAAACACGACGGCATGAAAACGAATTTTAAAGAAATTGCCAAATGAAAGAACTGATTCTCTGCGATAGAAGCCAAACACACTTATAAAGGAAAAAATGCAATAGGTGGTGGATATATTGCTAATAACTGCAAAGATGGAAAAGGATTGTATATATCCTGATATTTCTTTGTGACGGATGTGTTCGTCGTGCAAATGGAAACTCCATCTTAGCGCATGTCATTAAGGAATAATGAGACTCTAATCCGAGGGACATTTATGTTAGTACCGCCGAACCCAACATTGAAGGAGAGTACACGTAAATTTCGGAGATAATAACTCGATTTGGAAAGTCTTAGTGACGAGAGCGTGTACATAGAAATACGACACCTTGCAATGCCTATAAGTGTGTGGTCAGGTTTTTTTTTTTTCTTTTTGTTTTTAGAAGAGAAGACAAGGAATTTGAAATCGTTAACCACGCGTTAAAAAAAAAAAAAAAAAAAAAAATTAGCATTGAAATAGAATTCTTATAGCACTTGGCCTCTGCCCCAAAGCATAAGAGAACACTGAAAAGCCTCTTTATCATCATGAACTCGTTGTTTTTTTAAATACTGATAACTTTACAGGGGTGTTATACCCGTCACAAACGAAAGGGAACAAATAGTCCCGTCTAAGTGCCAACGAGAGAATCACCCGATGTTTGAAGAAAAAGAATAATAACGTCAAGAGCGTAAATAATGATGCTGAGTGGTTACTTTGAAAGATAAGGCGTACACGTATATTGCATTGAATCAAGAAGGAACTGCATACGTGTGTGTCGAACAGAAAAGAGAAGAGAGAAGAGAATAGAAGGGGAGCGCTATATAACGAAATATCATGTGCGGCGTTTTTTTTTTTTTTTTTGTGCAAAAATCAACAAACAAAACTAAAGCAACAAAACAAAAAGCGCAACAACAAAAAACAAAACAAAACAAAACAAAACAAAAACAAAACATACAAAAACAAACAAAAACAAAAAAAAACAAAACAAAAACAAAACAAAAACAAACAAAAACAAAACAAAAACAAACGAAAACAAAAACAACAAAACAAAAACAAACAAAACAAAAAAACAAAAAACACAAGAAACAAAGACAAAAAACAGCAATCATAAAACGCACAGTGCTAAATATTACAAAAACACGACACAGACACACAAATACCGCAATTAAAAAAACAAAGAACACAAGAAGACCTCGGCTCCACCCGAAACAACAAAAAAAAATAAAGAAGAGAAAGAAAAAATAATGTAGAAAGAGCCATAAGAATAAAGGAAGTAAAACCGAGACCGAAAGAAAAAAAGAGATAAGATACAAAAGCGGCACACCAGCTAATCAAATATAATAATATACATAACAACGCCGCACGCATGCCCTAGAAACCTTGCCCAAAACAAATAGATTAACACCCACCAAACACCACAGCTGACTTTAACTGACCAGATCTACAATTATGAATAACCTTCATAAATAAAAAATCCCAACACCTCGCACGCGTAAATCAATTCTAATACCAAGCAACAAAGCAAAGAAAGAAAAATAAACTCTGATAGCCGAAACAATCCTATAGATAGGTAGGAGGCCCACTTGGCCCAGCTTGATTAAAAACTAACAGGAGCCCTCAAAACTCACAATGCCATTATCTATCTACTTATCGTTACTATTTAACATTCTAATTAATTTTCGGGAGTATAAACATATTATATCTATTATATTTATTAATATTTTAATAAACGGCGAGGAAACATTGCAATGACGAGCAAAACAAAAACAATCTCTCTCGGACCAAAAATGAGGAAATTTCGTCCCCGACTGAAACCATAACACTGGCGAAATCCAGGGGGATGGGAGGGGGGATACATCCCCCCCAGATTTTGAGGAGGGGGGGATGGCCTGTACAAACATCCCCCCCAGTTTTCAAGAAAGAAATGAAAAAAAATGCACTAGATAATTGTGTTATTGGTTAAAATAGCGCTTTTAATACTAAAAAAATGCATCTTTTTTTACTCCAAAACCCCCCAAATTTTCCTGCTCGGTCGCTATGCGACCTCGCACTAAGTAACAAACATTATCCTAGGTATAAAAAGGTTGGATCCAATGCCCTCGTCTGGGGATAAACCTTAGGAAAGGGTGTTGTTGACAATTATGCATTTACATTAATGCAGTTGTGTGCGGGCTAAGTTGTTGGAGGGCTTGGGGCCTGCAGCTCACAAAATTTTCATAGCAAAGATTGTGGATTTGTTTTCTATCGCTATTAGTGTTATTTAACTTCTAAATTTTTAGTCATCTTCTAAATGGATACAAAATTTTCGGCTCGCACTTCGCTCTCGCTGATACTAAATAGGATCTATACTGCCCAAAATAATGTCTCCAATTTTTAGCTTAAAAATTTTGGCTCGCGCTTCGCGCTCGCATTACTTTTTCCATTACTAAAATGAACAGGAATCAAGGCAGCTTTTAATAAAAGTATACATTCAAAGACAAATTTTCTTCGTACCTTTTCCCTCTCCGAATAAATTTCTCTTCAGGTCCGATATGCCTCTGATCTAAAGTGTCCCCCTATTCAGAAAATGTACCATTTTTCCATCGAGACCGACCCCATTCAAATCCTTTTCGCTGGCACTACTATATGTTTTTTGTTTTGTTATTTTTTCGCGCTCGCGGTAACTATACAGGACCTTTAATGCACAAACATATATTTTACCTTAAAATTTTCGGCTCGCGCTTCGCGCTCGCATTAGTTTTCCATTACTAAAATGAACAATAATCAAGGTAGCCATTATGATTCTTAAAGGCATACATTCACAGACTAATTTTCGTTGTATCCCCCTCCGTTTCCGAATATATTTCCCTATAGATCCATGCCTCTGATGTAAAGTGTAACCATTTTCAGAACGGTGCACTTTTTTTTAATCAAGACCCGTGACTTTCAAATCCGTTCCGCCACCTCTGCTATCATTATAGGCCTATATATATTTTTTTTCCGCGCTCGCGGATTTTATTTAAGCTTAAATTTTTTTGGCTCGCGCTTCGCGCTCGATGATACTAAATCGGACCTATATATATAATGCACAATTATCTTCAACTTTTAGCTTAAAATTTTCGGCTCGCGCTTCGCGCTCGCATTAGTTTTTCCATTACTGAAATGGAACCCTAATCAAGCAAGCCATAAGCTAAAAGCTACATTTAAAGAAAAATATTACATTCGTACTCCCTCCCTCTCAAATCCAATTTGCCGTATATGGGTAATTAAAAACGTGTGTCACGAGTGCTTGTGTAGGCCTATTTTAAAACAAGATAGCGACAAGTTGGCAAATTATTTCGATCATCCCCCCCCGCCCCACACCTCGACACGGATTTACGCCTTGTAAACGGCAGTTAAATTACGCTATATTCAAACAAATTCAATGAAATTCATCGGAAATAATGAAAGGAATGTCACAAGATCTCTCACACATATCTTTTAGTGCACTGTGGACAACATGTAACTACATTTGATCGGTTTGTGCCAATTCTTTTTTGCTACCAAAACTATACACCAGGTTTTAAAAATAAATTACTCTTCCAGCTAATATGCTGTAATCGTAATTGCAAACCATTAGGTCAAACAGGAATTGTCTGAAATTTTTTTGAGCCGATTGTCGTTTTAATTTTCGAGATATTGATGAATGAATATTCACCATTTCATAAGCATACCACGTGGCTTCTTAAAAAAAAAAAAAAAAAAAAACACTGATCTCTTATGACGAAACAAAATCTGGTATTTCCGATAACTGGCTTTTTAAAAAAGTTATTGCGAAGCATATAATGAAGCTATGGAAATGAAATGTTTAGGGTTTCATCCTGAAACATTTTGATATGCACTGAGAGCATGTAGGGCCCCATAACACAACATTTGGCATGCCTACACAAAGTTGCAAATTCCATTTAATAAATTTACACAGAATAGATTTAATAAGTATAATAAAAATCTTGCAAAGTTATTTTGCTGATTTTATTTTATTTTGCG
>CALNVZ010002196.1:66470-77415 GCA_940671915.1 Paracentrotus lividus | reverse complement strand
AAGCCTAGAGGAGCTTAAATCTACTACAAAGGATCTGCTCGAGATGATGACATCAGACTGACCTGAGCCTGGAATCATTACTAAACAACAATAAGCTCAATCGTCTAGAAAACCCAAAAGTTTGAAACTTCCTGTAAGGAGATTGTGAGAGTGAGACACTTTCTTGCTGACTGTCAAACATTGCAGTAATCAAACACAATGAATGACAAGTTCAAGAGTTCAAGAGCTAAATTGCAAATGATAACCAAGAAAAGCGAAAAAATCCATGACCCTAGAAACTAAGATAGAGAAATCAGAGAAGCAGGTTAACCATTGTTTGTTGAAAGTCAATGGCTTTAATCCCAGAACGTTACAATAACCAGATTAAAATGAAGATCGATGAATAGGGATTACTAGCGGAGATAGGAGCAAACTGTGTCACGTATGTTGACTGTGAGAGTTTAAAACAACTTACATGAAAATGTAGCTGTGGGTCTGTACATAAAAATGGATTCCAAAGTCACTGTTCCAGCACGATGAAGAGTGTCATAAAAGATGCATTAGAAAACAGTATGATCATCCATAATGTTCCTCTAGACATGTATTAGTCCTCTAGTAGAATTTCACATGTTTAAAATGGTGTACAGCAGTAAGAAAATCAGTAAATTGCAGCAAAGTTCAGAGCAACATATATATGGTTCAGAGCAGGTTAGAGCTGCCAATAGTATTTCAAACTTTCAGCAATGATAGATCATCATGAAATCTGAGCACTGAAATCTTTTCTAGCTCATTAGCATAATGTGACGTCATCTAGACCGCCATTTTGTAAAATCACATTATCAATCATAACTTCATAACTAATAATCATTGATCAATCATATTTATACACATAAACTTCAAATTAAAGCGCATCTTTTAGAACATAATGCGCGCGCGTAAGTACGCGCATTAAGGAATTACGCGCGTGCAAAAATTAAAAATGTTCAAAATCACTTTATGGCTGAAATAGAGTACGTTTCAGGTCACTTTAAGCATTTCAAGAAAAATTGCGCGCGCACGATTTTGCGCGCATTAATGCGCGTCGGCGAAGAATGCAGCTTCAGATCGTCGATTTTTGCTCTTAAAGTAATCTTGATAATATTGACAACAATTTGACACCATAATCACTACTTTTTAGACTATTTATAACGAAATGATGGTCTGTTCAAGTTGGAACTACGCGCACGCGAATTTTGTCAATTTTACCAAAATATGCCATTTTTGGCCAAAACAATGCCTACACAAAATCCTGAATAATTCTTCAGGATCAACGGCAACCCCCAATTATCTTTTCAGAGTTGGATAGAGTATGAGTTGTAGATGCGATTTCATACCTCATTTATTACTTAACGTCATTGCAACATTATCATAATGGCTCCTAAACTCAAAATTTTGATTTGCGTTTCAAAATTACCGATTTCAGCTAAATGACGCATTATCTTCATACAAAGAGGAGTGTTTTCAGTAAATATGTGCCGTTTCTCTTTCAAATGTCAGTATGTTGAAGCCGAGACAATTCCCTACAACATTGACGAATTTAATTGGTTTTACCCTCGGCTTTGTAGTCTAAATTGGCGCTTAAAGAAGGCATGTCATTTCATCGCATTTGAAGTGTACGTGTATTTTGCATTGGACAAGCCATCTCATTAGGTGGTATGTACGTATGTACATATCACCTCTTGTATTGTCCGAATCTTCTTTCTTTTTTTTTTTCTTTTTTTTTTTTTTTTTAATTTTCTGGTCAATTCTTGTAGACACGATAACTCAAAAAATAATGCATTGAAGTATTTCAAACTCTTCAGCAATGATAGATCATCATGAAATCTGAGCACTGAAATCTTTTCTAGCTCATTAGCATAATGTGACGTCATCTAGACGCCATTTTGTAAAATCACATTATCAATCATAACTTCATAACTAATAATCATTGATCAATCATATTTAGTACACATAAACTTCAAATTAAAGCGCTCTTTTTAACATAATGCGCGCGCGTTAGTACGCGCATTAAGGAATTACGCGCGTGCAAAAATTAAAAATGTTCAAAATCACTTATGGCTGAAATAGAGTACGTTTCAGGTCACTTTAAGCATTTCAAGAAAAATTGCGCGCGCACGATTTTGCGCGCATTAATGCGCGTCGGCGAAGAATGCAGCTTCAGATCGTCGATTTTTTGGCTCTTAAAGTAATCTTGATAATATTGACAACAATTTGACACCATAATCACTACTTTTTAGACTATTTATAACGAAATGATGGTCTGTCAAGTTGGAACTACGCGCACGCGAATTTTGTCAATTTTACCAAAATATGCCATTTTTGGCCAAAAACATGCCTACACAAAATCCTGTATAATTCTTCAGGATCAACGGCAACCCCAATTATCTTTTCAGAGTTGGATAGAGTATGAGTTGTAGATACGATTTTCATACCTCATTTATTACTTAACGTCATTGCAACATTATCATAATGGCTCCTAAACTCAAAAATTTGATTTGCGTTTCAAAATTACGATTTCAGCTAAATGACGCATTATCTTCATACAAAGAGGAGTGTTTCTCAGAAAATATGTGCCGTTTCTCTTTCAAATGTTCAGTATGTTGAAGCCGAGACAATTCCCTACAACATTGTAGATGCGATTCATACCTCATTATTTACTTAAAGTCCAGAGGCGTTTGGCGTCAAAAATTTTTCCAAATGAATCGTGGCTGTCTCAAATTGAAGAGCGTCATTTTCCTAACAAAAAATAACCCGACAGCCTATTTGATAAATGCTTGTAACAGGTTGAAATTTTTCAAAAAACCGGTGTGTCAAAATCTAAAAATGCTCAAAATCACCCCATATTCATACAAAGTATGTTCAGGCCATTTCAAGAATTTTAAAAATTTCCGCGCGTAAGCGCCCGTGCGCGCGTTTTGCGTGCACTTTGTAAATCGCCTAAAATTCCGAGTTTTTTTGTTGATTGGCAATTTAGACAGTTCTCTTAGGAGTTTCTATTTATTTTAAAATCGTTTCCAGCCGAACATCAGACGCCACGCGTCGTCAAATTTTCAATTTCCGCGCGTGCGTCAATGGGGCAAATAACGTAAAAACATAACAAAACATACGTCTTTAGAATCCTCCAAATCTCGTCCGAAAGGTCGAAACCCTATTTATTTTTCACATGCTCTGAAAGTTTATGACATAGTAAATATAATCCACTTATAAAATGTGGGGTCTAAGGAATAACACATCGGCATATTCTCATGGAAACCCAAAATTTCTTCTTTTTTTCAATCCAAAGTTAGTTATTTTCAGGATAAATATTGGTTGATTTCTCCCCAAATGCTTTTCATGTTAAGGCTGAGACAGTTCCCAAACAGTCAAATTGTAAAAAGGTGATTAAATGTCAAATTCATCACATTACACAATTCATTTTCTTCTTTTTCAAAAAAGTTAATTTTACTCTTCTTTTCGTTTCAGTTTTGTTCTCTCTCTTTCCGTAGCCAATTGCTGTATACTTTTTTGCATTACAAATACATATCAGTACATACCACCGATAATTGTACGCATTACAATTATAAAAGCTCTAGTAGCTCTTATGGCTGCCCTGATTACTGTTCATTTTGTAATAGATAACAATGCGAGCGCGAAAACGCGAGCCGAAAATATTGAGCTAAAAATTGGAGATATTTGTGCATTATAGATCCTATTTAGTATCAGCGAGCGCGAAGTGTGAGCCGAAAATTTTAAGCTGAAATTGGAAATATTTGTGCATTATAGATCTTATATAGTATCCACGAGCGCGAAAAAAAACCCAGAACAAAAAAACAAAAAAAACAAAAAAAACATAGGGGAGACTGGGGTAATTATGGCCCCGGGGTAATTGTGGCCCCTTTGCCTTTGAGAGCTTATAATTCTTTACTGCATTATACAATAATAATTAAAGTTTTACACATGCCTAGCTAAACTCTTCCTACTATCATATGAGAAAAATAAGCCATTTACCTCAAATTGTGTGCTTAGGGGAGCCTAAAAGGGACGGCAATCACAATTCTGTTCGTTGGAAAGTGACAATTCTGATTTTTTTATTAGGGGTGTGATATCATTAATTTAAATCATTTAAGATGAAAATTTTCATTGAAACAGAAACAATAGGAAGTAACATAAACAACAGAAAAACTTCCATCTGAATATCTTCAGTAGTAGAGCTGTAAAGAGGTATCAAATTTGGGTTATATGTATAGAATCTTTGGTCATGTGCCATTGGTCCTATGGCACTTATTTAAAAATTCATGCTTCAATGAGCTCGTGAGACTAGAAAAGCTCCTTTGTCATGTATGTAATAGAATTCAATTTTTTACTTTGATTAAACAGCACGATTGTTTTTGGGGAATACATCTGATTTTATTTTCACACAAATCCCGATGTTTCACGCCTCAGTGGGCTTAGTTGGTGACCATCTGAAGCTGTGTGTCAGGTTTCATGGAATAAATTATGGTAGAATGAACAATAAGTATCAATGAAAATAGGCCGAATTTCAAATTTGTCAGGTACTGATAACCTCTTCCATTGACTTTTTGTACAGAGGTTTAACAAAAAGTGAAATTTGGCATGTTTTCATTGTTATTTTTTGTCCATTTGACTGTGAGTTATTTCATGAAACTTGGCACATAGTCTTAACTGATCTCTAACTAATATGAAGGAATGCCAAATTACGTTTGCGATAAGTCACTGAACCGTGACGGAGCCCTAAACTTTCTTCTCATTTGCAAAATTTCCTGCACTTTGTGCCCACTGAGGCGTGAAACATCGGGATTTTTGTGAAAATAAAATCAGATGTACTCCCCAAAACGAACCGTGATGTTTAATTAAAATAAAAATTGGAATTTTAGTCCAAAAATAAAAAAAAAACTTGTCCAGTCTCATGTGCTCACTCAAGCATGAAATTTTAAATAAGTGCCATAGGACCGACGGCACATGACCAAAGATTCTATACATTTAACCAAAAATCCTGAAGACGGACAGTCAACCTGTCCGAAACGTCGAGCACTCTCTACTACTACTCAAGCCTTCCTCGCATCTCGTCTTCTCAACTGGTTTACAGTCCTTTTCAGGACTAAATCACGAAAGATTACCTCCAATTCTACTCTCTACTCTCTATCTCGCCTATCAATTTTCTACTTTCTGTAACTCTTCATTTCCTCTTCTACTTTCTCAAACAGTCCCTTAAGACTAACCACATGGTGAACCGTAAACCTCATCATCATATTTTACCTTCATCTTCCAATTGTATTCTTTTTGGACATTTCTCCTTCTAATTTCTTCGTAAAATAGGAGCATATTTGTTATTCTTTCCATTTTCCTATTTTTCCTTTTTCCTCTTTTCAGACTATTTTTTCCCCTCTGGGGAATAGAATTTTTTTTTTCTCACTATTCCCTCTATTTTCTCTGTAAAATAGGATAATCATATTTAATATTTTCATTTTCCCCAAGTGTTTTCATATATCCTTTTGTTGAGAACTTTTCGCCTATTTGTCGTTCTGGCAAAAAACGCAATGTACCGTGGATTACTAGAAAGATAATATGGCTAAATACCTAAAAAAGAAAAAGAAAAAAGAAAATGGGGCCAATATCATTCAAATGGAATAAAATATAATAACAGCTTTCCAATCAGAAACAATAAGGGAAGCTCCCACTGCAACGGTCTGTGTATAGCATTGCTGTGAAACATGCACATATCAGCTCGATTACATTATTCTTAAAACCAGCTGCAAGTTTCTTGCCAATATTAAAATAAAGCACTCATGAAACTCATTACCAAATGTTCAGTATTGTGCAGCATCGGTAAGGTTATGACTTTTGACATAGATAGAGCGTCTTTTGTTATTTCCCACAGCTTTGTTGGATCGCGGTTATTATATTTTATTCCATTTGAATGATATTACCTTTTTAGGTATCAGCCATATTATTCACAGCATATCGTGCTTTTTTTGGCAGATTTCCAATGTTCAGAGTTGCCACTTTTTTTTTTTTTTTTTTTTTTTTTTTTTTTTTTTTTTTTTTTTTTTTAGCCCTTTGCACGCAATTTATCTCTCTGTCATGTCTGTATTCCGAGTTCGAGTATCTGTCTAGTAACCCACGATGCATTGAGTTTAATGCCAGAACGACAAATTTTGTAACTGTATAATGCGGCGGTCACAACCCGCCGTACCTTCGACGTGCAACTCCCTACGATGGATTTCGTAGAAAATTCGTGCAGCGGAGGTACCTTCCAGGTACAATGCATGTACGACGTGCAGGAAGTTTTTACAATACCCTTACTACAGAAACGCAGGAATCGCAGAAGTTGACCCAGGACCTGTGCGTGCATTGCACATGCAACGCAGGCTACGTTGATGGCAAGTGCCCCGTAGCCTACGACGAGTTGTGACCGCCGCATATGATGCATGCCTGTGTAAGGTGCTTGAGAGAACAATTGCTCGCATATCTCCCAGGTTTGATAAATTTCATCAGAAGTTTCAACAATCTCCCCTGACATAGACGCCAATGACCTCCTGAAGTCACATTCTTCAAAGTGTTTAAAGTTTTTCACTCTTCGATTTTTTTTTTTACAGGATTACTATACGCAAATTTCTTTACCGTATGTTGGGAGGCACGTTTTGCATACATTCTGACGTGTAAATTGTTTAAAATCTGAAAATGGGTCCGATATCATTGAATCAAAGTTGTGATTTTAGGCTTGTGAACTTCAAAAAATGACATTTTTGCATTAACATAAACATTGAGTGATCACATGAGACCAATCGGTAAAACTTCTACTATCTGGATGTGACGAAAAAATAAGGTTATATATTCTAATTTTCACTGTTTAGGTATACAAGGTAACTATAATAGAATAAGCAATAATCATATTTTTGCATTTCAAGGAATAAACTCTACCATTTCAACAACAAAAAATAAATGTGAAAAAAAAAATATACCGAGTGAGTCAGAAAAATTTTTACACCTATAATAATGTCAATAAAAAGATAACCAATTTATAAAACCCAAATTATTATTCATATTCTGAAAGAGTTACTCCTCCCCCATCCTCTGGTACCAATTTTGTGTGTTATGTATTTACGCTTGGATAAACACGGCGCATTGTTTGCGAACATGTAAATTTCGAATTGTGCAAACGTAGAAGTAAAATCAAAACAACAAAAGCTTTCAAAAAAGCAACTCCATCCTGATTAAAATAGCATAACTTTTTAACGAAAATGTCTTGTGCTAAATAATTTGGCAAGGGCTTTATTATACATATCGACTACATTTTGTGTGAAAATGAGATAGATCTGTAGAGTCAAATATGACTGAGCACACGTCAAAGACCAAAAAAAAAAAAAAAAAATCACTTTTCACAAGTATGAAGAGCCATTTTTTAGGTCTGTCTGTAACAGCCTACTTTTTATGTGTACTCATTTATGAATTACTTGATGAATCAATCTAATATATTGTGTTATGGCGCTATTTTTCGTAATAGCAAGAAAAAAAAAATAAGAGAGGCATTTAAAGTTATTGCATGCAATAAAGAGACCCCAGTGATAACACGCAGATGTTGTTTCTAACTATGAATTTATCAAATGACCCAAAATTGCAAGAATGATATGGTTGTGAATTTGTGTTTTCCACGGCAACACGGAGTATCATACCCACACAAAATATGTATTCAAATGTTCATGATTAAATTTTTACGCAAAGTCACCAGATTTGATGAAAAATGATATAGAAATGGAACTGAATGACAAAATACAGCTCAGTAGGTTAACTTGGGAGAGCATTAAACAAATTTGAAAACACTGCAGCAAAACGAAAAAAAGAATGTGAAACGTTCAAAATATGTAACTATGAATTGAGCCTTGACATAAGACTATAAATTGTGTCATTGAAATTATGATAATTATGATCGGATACATAATTGAGAGAATAGTCGATAATTTCAGCACCTCTTACCAAAGAATATTTATGGACAGAAATTTTACTCCGCGTTTTTGGTGTAGTAATTCCGGGTTTGGTGGATCTGACCGCGTGTTTAAAAGCGGCTTTGCAATTTTACGTACCCAATGGGTTTAACACGTGACAACGGATTTTTTTTTTTTTTTTTTTCTACCGTGATATTTCAGATATAATTTCACTCTTTTCTGTTCTGATTTGTAGATGGTAGCAAAGTGAAGTTGTTGAATTGTCCTTTTTTCACACTTGAATTCCAGGAAAACCTACCAAAAATTACGCTGACTATGTGTGCTTTTGGGGACGAAAAAAAAACCTAATACACGTAAACCCCATTCAAGACCAAATATTTCTAAATGGTTGGTTTTACCCTTTCTTCTCATTGAATGGAATAGAGCTGTGGGTTTTATCAAATTGGAATAAATTTCTAGTAGTTATCAAACATTTAAAAGTTTTGTAGACTCCCTAAAAATTACGCTATGTGTACTTTTGGGGACAAAAAAAAACCCTCCTTATACACGTAAACCCCATTCAAAACAAAATATTTGTAAATGGTTGTAATTCTATTTTAATTTCTTTTAAATGAGTAGATATGTGGTTTTTATTAAATTTGGATAGTTTTTCTTATGTAATCATGCTTTTAAAAGTAATCTAGACACCCCCCCCCACAAAAAAAAAAAAAAAAAAAAAAAAAAAAAAAAAAAAAAAAAAAAAAAAAAAAAAAAAAAAAAGACGCTGACTATGGCTACTTATTTGCAACCCCCCCCCCAAAAAAAAAAAAAAAAAAACCAAACAAACACAAACAAACAACAAAACAAACGACAAAACAAAACTTCAACCTTACTTATGCTACAGTCACACAGACACTTACGTTTAGTTACGTCCGCTGCGTATATATTTGGCTGAGTAGACGCAGCATGAACGCAGCATGGACGCGGTCATCCGCAAGGAACGTAAGTATACGTATCTGTCCGAAACCCGGAACGGTTACGTACCGCACAATGACGGCGCCAAGCCTGCGAAATTTTGAAATGTTCAAAATTTCGCAGTGCATCTTTACGATGCCGACGTACGTAAGTAACCGTAACTAAACGTAACTTTCCGTAAACGAACGTAACTATCCGTATCTAGGACGCAGACCATCCGGGAAAATTCTTAGGTTCCGTCCATTTTCGTTATTTGCGTCCACCGTAAGTATTCGCAATTATCCGTAATTAAACGTATCAAACGTTTAGTATCCAAAAACAATACACTTAAGAGGCTGCGACAAAACACTTAAGCGTTGCGGATAATTGCGTCCTCTCACGTCTTGGAGCTCCCGAACACCCGTTCTTGTTTGCACATGGATAGAGGTTTATATAAATGTAATAGCTTCGAGGGTAGGTCTTAAATTTCCTAGAGGGGGGGGGACAAATTTTAAAACCTAATAATCAAGCGAGCTTCCACTCAAATAAAAAAAAAATGGAAAACAAATGTTCGAAACCATATTGATTGAATTCCTCTGCAATTAAATCTTATAACTCAATATTGTCCCCCTTTCTTATATGTCAAGAATATATTGAATTATTTTGTTTGAAATTGCGCTTTAGTTGGATAATCCCTAACATAAACATGGTTATGACGTCTTTAGAGCTCGATGCCCGGTCAAGAAAGGGTTATTGATACCATTTGTTTAAATTATGTCATTTAAATCACGTGAGCGCACAGCGCAAATACTCTATTTAGCATTTAATATTAGCGAAAGCAGGACAGTCTGATCTGTTTGAGCTACAATTTCATATTTCTAAATGATAGAATGCGAAAGAGTGAACAAAACTATGGCTATAATGATTTGAAAGGCAAGGCAAGTAATGCACCCCCCCCCGCCCCAAAAAAAAAAAAAAAAAAAAAAAAAAAAAAAAAAAAGAAGAGAAAAATTATTAACATTACAATACATTTAATATATGTGATGCGTCACGTGCGAAAGGAGAGACTAGTCGCGATTTTGAAAATCCATTTTATTTGATATTATTGATCCCTGATTCATTGCCTTGAATTTGATATATACCCGACTGTAAAGAGTAATAGAAGTGGAGATATTAGCCTCTGAACGCGAGGAGAATTGTGCTCTTGGAAAATCAAAATCAAGAAAAAACGTCTGTGAAGTTTGACTCCGTTGACTCCGCGCCAAAAAAAATAAGAACATTTGTCACCGCTGTACTCACCGAAATGCCCTAGCAACCATTTGTTACAAAGGTAAAACGATTGCACCAATGAGAGGCTGCATTCAGGTATACAGAGAACAATACTCGTCCGTCACGCAATGATGAGGCAAGCGCATCAAACGGGAAACAACGGCGTGACTGTTGTCTAAATAACATTACAATTTCTCAAAAAAGAGAAGCTGAATTTGGTTTTAGTTGTTTTATATCTTCGTCAAATAATATAAAACGCGTCATGCTCTTTCTAATGTTTAAGAAAAAGTCGCTCTCTTTTAAGAAAGTGTTTACGCATCCTGGGCGCTAAATTAGTTAGAAACAAAACTATTTTAAACCTTTTTGGGGTTTTATTCCGAGTTTGCGTGCGTTTTCGAATGTCAATCGGTATACTCTTACTCATAATAAAGTGAAGCTCATTTTGATCTAACTCTGTTGAAATTTTGAACATAATAATGGTCTACTAGACTAATTATTCTGTACAAGGGGCTTTAGATTTGTTTATATTCTTTGAATAAGTATATGATAGAGATAAGCCTCCAAAAATGTTTTAATAAATTATTTGCGCCTCACGAATGTAGAATGTATTTAGAATTTCTCTGATCACGTTTTATGTGTGGCTAGGTTAGCTTAAGACAATGAAAATAAAAACGTAAATGATTTGCTCGATTTCGTCTTTTATTGATCAAACTTGTTAACAGTAATAAGAAGATATTAATAATTTTTAGAAATGAATTATTTTAAGAGTAAATCGTATTTTG
>CALNVZ010002196.1:47427-62236 GCA_940671915.1 Paracentrotus lividus | reverse complement strand
AAACGCAATGTACCAGTGGAATTTACTAGAAACGATAAAGGGCTACGAGTATCCTAAAAAAGAAAAAGAAAAAGAAATGGGGCCAATTCAGATTCAAATGGAATAAAATATACATAACAGACTTTCACATCAGGAAACAATAAGGGAAGCTCCCACTGCAAACGGTCTGTGTATAGGCATTGCTGTGAAACATGCACATATCAGCTCGATTAAGCATTATTCTTAAAAGCCAGCTGCAATTTCTTGCCAATTTAAAATAAAGCACTCATGAAACTCATTAGCCAATGTTCAGTATTGTGGCAGCATCGGATAAGGTTATGACTTTTGACATAGACTTAGAGCGTCTTTTGTTATGTTTCCCACAGCTTTGTCTGGATCGCGGTTATGTATATTACTAATTCCATGTTGAAATGGATATTACCCTTTTTAGGGTATCAGCCATATTAATTCACAGGCATATCGTGCTTTTTTTTGGCAGATTTCCAATGTTCAAGAGTTGCCCACCCTTTTTTTTTTTTTTTTTTTTTTTTTAGCCCTTTGCCACGCATTTATCTCTACTGTCATGTCTGTATTTCCGAGTTCGAGCTATCTTGTCAGTAACCCAGAGTGCAATTGATTTACATCCAGAACGACGACAAATTGTAACTGTTATAGATGCGGGCGGTCACAACTGCCCGCCTGTACACTTCGACGCTGCAACTCCTACGATGGATTTCCGTAGAAAATTCGTGCAGCAGCGGAGGACCTTTCAGGTACAATGCATGTACGACGTTCTGCAGGAAGTTTTTTACATACCACTACTACAGAAACGCAGGAATCGGCAGGGAAGTTGACCCAGGACCTGTGCGTGCAATTCACATGCAACGCAGGCTACGTGATGCGCGAAGTGCCCCGTAGCCTACGACGAGTTGTGACCGCCGCATTATGATGCATGCCTGTGTAAGGTGCTGAGGCATGAGAAGAACAATTGCTCGCATATCTTCCCAGGTTTGATAAATTTCATCAGAATTTCAACATCATCGCCCTGACATAGACGCCAATGACCTCCTGAAGTCACATTCTTCAAAAGTGTTTAAAGTTTTTCACTCTTCGATTTTTTTTTGTCTTACAGCAGGATTACTAATACGCAAATTCTTTTACCGTATGTTGCGGAAGAGGCACGTTTGCAATCATTCTGACGTGTAAATTGTTAAAATCTGAAAAATCGGTCCGCGATATCATTGAATCAAAGATTGTGTTTTAGCTTGTGAACTTCAAAAAATGACATTTTTGGTCATTACATTAAACCATTGAGTGAATCACATGAGCACTCAATCGGTAAAACTTCCTACTATCTGGATGTGTACGAAAAAATAACGGCTTATATATTTCTAATTATTCACTGTTTAGCGATATACACGTTAACTATAAATAGAATAAGCAATAATCTCATATTTTTGCATTCAAGGAGAATAAACTCTACCTATTCAAACAAGCGAAAAAATGAAAGTGGCTAAAAAAAATATAACAGAGTGAGTCAGAAAAATTTATTACACTATAATAATGTCCTAATAAAAAGATAACATCTTATAAAAACCCAAATTATTATTCATATTCTGAAAGAGTTACCTCCATCCCCCATCCCTCCAATAAGGCGTACCAAATTTTGGTGTGTATGATTTACGCTTGGATAAACACGGCCGCATTGTTTGCGGAAACATGTTAAATTTTCGAATTGTGCAAACGTTAGAAGTAAATCAAAAACACACAAAAGCTTTCAAAATAAGCAACTCCATCCTGATTAAAATAGGCTAACTTTTTAACGAAAATGTCTTGTGCTAAATAAGTTTGGCAAGGGCTTTTTATACATATCGACTACATTTTGTGTGAAAATGAAGATAGATCTGTAAGAGTCAAATTGACCTGAGCACACGTCAAGACACAAAAAAAAAAAAAGAAAAATCACTTTTCCACAAGTATTGAAGAGCCATTTTTTTAGGCTGTCCTGTAACAGCCGTAGCTTTTATTGGTGGTACTCATTATGAAATTACTTGATTGAAGCATCTAATATATTGTGTTATGGCGTCTATTTTTCGCGTAATAGCAAGAAAAAGGAAAAAATAAGAGAAGGCATTTAAGTTAATTGCAATGCAATAAAAGAGACCACGTGATAACACGCAGGATGTTGTTTCTAAAACTAATGAATTTATCAGAATGACCGAAATTCGCAAGAATGATATGTTGTGAATTTTGTGTTTTCCACGGCAACACGGAGTATCATCACCACACCAAAATATGTATGGGCAAATGTTCATGATATAATTTTTACGCAAAGTCACCAGGATCTTGATGAAAAAATGATATAGAAATGGAAACTGGAATGACAAAACTACAGCTCAGTAAGGTAACTTGGGAGAGCGATTAAACAAATTTGAAAACACTGCAGCTAAAACGAGAAAAAGAATGTGAAACGTTCAAATATTGTATCTTATGAATTGAAGCCTTGACATAAGACTTAACATTCGCTGTCATTGAAAATCTATGATATTATAGATCGGATACTAAAATTGAAAGAGAATAGTCGATAATCTTGCAGCACCTCTACAAAGAACTATTTATGGACAGAAATTTTTACTCCGGTTTTTTTGCGCAGTGTAGCAATTCCTGGGTTTGGTGGATCTGACCGCTGTTTAAGCGAGCTTTGCAATTTTATCGTACCCAATGGTTTAACACGTGACAACGGATTTTTTTTTTTTTTTTTCTACCGGATATTTCAATATAGATTCACTTCTTTTCTGTTTCTGATCTGTAGATGGCGTGCAAAGTGAAGTTGTTGAATTGTCCTTTTTTTCACTTGAATTCAAGAAACCTACCAAAAATTACATGCTGACTTATAGGCTGCTTTTCTCGGGGACCGAAAAAAAAAAACCTAAACAACGAACCCCATTCAAGACCACAATATTTCTAAATGGTTGGTTTTTACCCTTTCTTCTCATTGAATGGAATGAGCTGTGGTTTTTATGCAAGATTAGAGAATAAATTTCATAAGTGTATGCAAACATTTAACAAGTTTTGGTAGACTCCCTAAAAATGTAACCGCTATGTGTATCTTTTGGCGGACACAAAAAAACTCCATCCTTATACACGTAACACCCATCAAAACAAAAATATTTGTAAAATGGTTGGTAATTCATTTTTAATTTCTTTTAAATGAGTAGATATGTGGTTTTTTATTAAATTTGGATAGTTTTTCTTAGTTGTAAATCATGCTTTTAAAAGTAAATCTACGACAGCGCACCCCCCACAAAACAAAAACAAAAAAAACAAAAAAAAAAAAAAAAGAAAAAAAAAAGACGCTGACTATGGCTACTTATTTTAGCAACCCCCCCAAAAAAAAGAAAATAAAACAAACAACCAAACAAACAACAAACAAACAAACAAAACAAACGACAAAACAAACAACTTTCAACCTTACTTAATGCTAGCTAGTCACACAGACACTTACGTTTAGTTACTGTCCGCTGCTATATATTTGGCTGAGTAGACACGCAGCTATGAACGCAGCATTGACGCGCGTCATCCGCAAGGAGACGTAAGGGTATAACGTATCTGTCCGAAACTGGACCGGTCATGGAGGGCGGGACGGCACAATGACCGGCGCCAAGCCTGCGAAAATTTTGAAATGTTCAAAAATTTCGCACGTGGCATCTTTACGGATGCTCGACCGTAACGTAAAGTAACCGTAACTAAACGTAACTTTCCGTAAACGCAAGCGTAAGAACTATCCCGTATCTAGGAACGCAGACCATCCGGGAAAGATTCTTAGTTCCGTCCATATTTCGGTGTTTATTTTGCTCCACCGTAAGTATTCGCCAATTATCCGTATTAACGTATCAAACGTTTAAGTTCCAAAACAAATTACACTTAGAGGCTGCGTGACAATACACTTAATGTCGAGTGCGGGATATTTGTACGGTCCCTTACGTCACGTACATTGGAGCTCCGAGACGGAAACCCCGTTCATATAATGTTGTGCACTATAGGTATCCGAGAGTGTATATAAGATTGGTAATAGCTTCGAAGGGGTAGGTCCTTGAGAGTATGTGATCCTAGACGGGAGGTGCGGGGGGGACCAAAATTTTAAAAAACCTAATAATTTTCAAGCGAGCTTCCACTCAATAAAAAAAAATGGAATAACAAAATGTTCGATAACCCATATTTGATTTGCATATTCCTCTGCATTAAAGCATCTTATAAAACTCATAATTGTCCCCCTTTCTTTATATGTCAAGAATATATTGCAATTATTTTTGTTGAAAATTCGCTTTAGTTGGAGTAATCCCTTAACATAAACATGGTTATGACGTCCTTAGAGCTCGGAATGCCCGGTCAAGAAGGGTTTATTGATACCATTGTTTAAATTATGTCATTGTAAATCACGTGAGCGCGCACAGCGCAAAATACTCTATTTTAGCATTTTAATAATTTAGGAAAGCAGGAGCGTATGTCTGATCTGTTTGAGCCTACAATTTCATATTTTCTAATGACTAGAATGATTCCTTGAGAGTTGGAACAAAAATATGCTAATCATAATGATTTGAAAGCAAGGAAGTAATTGACCTCCACCCCCCCCCCCAAAAAAAAAAAAAAAAAAAAAAAAAAAAAAAAAAAAAAGAAAGAGAACAGAAAAATTTAACATCTACAATCACTTTAATATATGATGAATGATCACGATCGAAAGGAGAGACTAGTCGCGAATTTTTGAACATCCATTATTTGACATATTAATTGATCCACTGATTCATGCCTTGAAAATTGAAAACTAACCCGACTGTAAAGAGTAAATTAGAAGAGTGGAGATATTAGGCCTCTGACGCGAGGAGAATTGTGCTCTGGAAATCAAAATCCAACCAAAACGTAGCACAAAACACAGTGTCTGGTGAAGTTTGACTTCCGTTTTTTGACTCCGCGCACAGAAAAATAAGACACATTTTGTCAGCCGCTGTACTCACCGAAATATGCCCCTTAGCACACATTGTTACAAAGGTGAAACGAATTGACCATGAGGAGGCTGCATTCCAGGATATACAGAGAAACAATACTCGTCCGTCAACGGCAGTATGATCGAGGGCCTAAGCGCATCAGCCGGGGAAAACAACGGCGATGACTGTTGTCTATAATAAACATTCAATCTTCTAGAAAAAAGAAGCTGAATTTGTGTTAGTTGTTTTTATATCGCGAAGTCGTCAAATAAATAAAAACGGTCATGCTCTTTCTAATTGTTTAAGAAAAGTCCGCTCTTTTACAGAAAAGTGTTTCCAATCGTGGCGCTAAATTTAGTTACGAAAACAAAACCTATTTTAAACCTTTTTGGGGGTTTTATTCCCGATGTCTCTGCGTGCGTTCTCTCGAATGTTCAATCGCGTGATATATACTACTTACTTAGCAAAATAAAGTGAGTCATTTTTGACTGAAATCTGTTGGAAATTTTTGAAGCATTAATATGGTCTATAGACTAAATGTCTATTCTTCGTACAAGGGCTTATGCATTTTTGTTGTAATTCTTTGAATCAAGTATAGTGATAGTGATAAGCCTCCAAAAATGTTTAAATAAGATTCATTAGGCCTACACCGAATGTAGAATGTATTTACGAAATTCTACTGAGTACGTTTTATGTGTGGCTAAGGTTAGCTTAATGACAATGAAAATAAAACGTAAATGATTTTGCTCGACTTTCGTCTTTTATTGATCAAACTTGATGTTAACAGTTAATAAGAAGATATTGAATAATTTTTAGAAACTGAACTTATTTTAAGAGTAAAATCGTAATTTTGTTTCGATTCCGTGTTTAGTAAAACACTCCTACTTTCTTAAACACGTGTTACTACTTGTAAAATAAAACTGCAGAAATTGCTAGTAGCTATGGGTGCTATCTCACTTCTGCGGAGACGCTCCGCGACGTCTCAACACACCGCCGCTCGTCAAACTTAGTTTCTAAGCCGTCTTCAACAAGTTGTATCAAAGTGTTCCCGAAAAGTGACGGATACCAGCCGCAGTTATAAACTAGAGTTCACTTGAGATTTCGCCACTCCCCACACCTCCCCCCTGTAGCTCATTGGTTTCAACATAATCAATATCAACCTTAAACCAACTTTGCAATTTTCGAGAATACCTAGTCTCCACCGTCTTAAATTTACCAATTTGTATCAAAATTTAGCAATCTCATCTCTTTTGGTCATATAGACTGCTTGATAATTCCGCTCAGATGGACTACCTATGTTCACGGTCAGTATTACTAAGGCCAATTTCTGAGGATCTTAATTTCCGCTATGGAAACAGATAATGCCAAAGAATGATCTCGAAATGTAACATTCAGTGAGGTCTAATACTCAGTCATGCGAGTAGTATCCCCATAACCGACCCCCCTCTCCGCACTGCCGATTTGTGCTTGCCGTGCGTGCCGCTATCACGCGATGTAAAGCTATCACGCAGGCGAAGGTCTGTTAAGCGATCGTATCGGCCTAATGTCTGTGCATAAACTGAGGATTTCAATAAGTCGCTAATTCGCGTCACAGAGCAAACGAAGCCAGTAGGCGCCGTTTTTCCCACACATCCAAACATCATGACCCTCCAACATGTGTACAGCGGCACGCCATGTGTCGTGGGCACACGCGCGAGACTGGTACTGTATTATGGCTCCGAGGTCAGATACGGGTTTTACACTGCGATTAGCCTGCGGGACAGGCTACGCTCAGATAGTGGCTCTCGACCGATGAAACAGCTTTATTTCACAGCAGCGTTGTGGCATCGCACGCAAAATTGCTGAGTGCAGCTAAAGAGAGTTTAGTCGCTATTCGCTCACAAAACTAAAACAAAAGGCCGTTTGAAATCACACATCACATGACCCGGTGAACGTCCAACAAACAAAGCCATGCGTTGCTAAGGGCGGAGCTAAACGGAGTAGGGGAAAGATGAGCGGGACGTGCGCTTCTATTGTCCGGGAAAAAAAATTTATGACCAAAAAAAACCACTGCCGAAAAACTGCTTTTTTACCACTTTCCGTTTCATTTTCACTCATTTTTTTAACAGATCAAAGATGAAGCATGGTAGAACCAGAAAATCAACAAAAAAAAAATTTCCCAAAAATTTTGATTTTTTATTAGTTTGTCGATTTACTCGGATCTTTGATCTGCGACTTCTCTCTCATTTCGAAAAAGACGTATCACATAATATCGTTTCCAAAAGGTAACTACATCCATCAGAACCAAAAGTTAATTAGAGCTCTTTAAAATTGTAATGCGTACAATTATCCGTGGTATGGTACTCATATGTATGTGTAATGCAAAAGAAGTATATCAGCAATAGGCTACAGAGAGAGCCTTTATGAAACGGAGAGAGAGTGAAAGAAATTCTTACTTTCCGCGGTATATAACACAAAAATATAAATAGAGAGCGGAAGAGAGATTTGGAAATGTTGAGTCAGAGTTCAGAGGCAAAAAATAATTGGGGTACCCGCCCATTTGATGAATTATAATTGATTTTTTCGTCTGCACATTTTTGACGCGGTTTAAACTTTCTGCGCGTGTAATTGGATTTGGTAATGTTTAGCTCAGACGCCATTATAATATCTTTATTGATAACATTTTAGAAAAAAATGATACATTAAATCACCACTACAACTCATACTCTAATTCAAATAATCGATAAATATAATTGGGGTTACCCGTGCTCTCTAACAGTTAGAATGGATTTGTATCGGCATATTTTGAGCCGTCTAAACATTTTTGTGCGCGGAATAGGATTTGATAATGTTGAATTCAGGCCGCCAGTATGATGCCTTTTTATATCATTTTGGCAAAATGAAACATTAAATCACAACTACAACTCACACTTAATTCGATAATTAATAATATTTGGGGTTATCCGTGCTCTCTGACGAGTTAGAATGGATTTTTGTGTCTACATAACTACATAACTGGATAACTGTTAGAAAATTTATTTAGGCCTACAGGAGTTTCTAGATAACACCATAATTGTTTTTAGGATTGATTAGAGAAGCTTCGCATGTGAGAGGGGAATTATTTAAAGAAACACAATGAGATTAATCGTTATAAGAATACATAATACAGAAATTATTAATGACGTTATTACAATGTCTGACACACACACACACACACACACACACACACAACACACCCATTCATTAAATAATTCAGATGGAATCGTATACTACAAAAATTGAATTAATATCTGACTTTAGAAGATGAACCAAATCACACAGGGTTCTGCCTGGCTCAGGCTATACCATCTGTTTTAATAGTAGTCATAACACAATTCAGCTTGAATATAGTCTGTACTATGAATAGTCTGTTCGCTCTTTTGTTCACAAATTCTTTGGGAAATGTTGAATAAATTCCCCCTTTTTTCTCTTCCCAATGTTCAAAACAACTTCGTTTTCGTGTTTGCAGATCTCTCTACCGTATAATTTGCGTGGGATCAAAGAGCTTCATTTTAACAACACAAACCAATGGAAGCCAATAATCCCTGCTGGCAGAGTCATATTATTGTGAAAGAGTGTTGTTCAGGAAGCATAATTTTGTATATGCCTTATGGAGGGGTTTCGGGCTACATCCCTCTAAATGTAGTTTTATATCGCTCATTCTAGCGCTCATAATTTTAGAAATTATTTAAAACAAGTAGATCTATTTGAAATCGGTATTTAGCATTATCATGGGGACAATTATTTTACACTTCGAAATTCACACTTGTATTTTATTTAAAAAAAGAACACTTTTAATATCTTAAATCTGAAATTTTTTAGCTCGGTCGCTCTGCAACCTCGACTATGTAAGACAAGTTTGGAACCAATATACCCTGCTGGAGACAAAGTGTGAGGGAGTCTTGTCGAAAATCAGACGCATTGGTGTAGTTGTAAAGCCAGGGATGGTGGGGTGGCCTTAGTGCCTATAGCCAACAAAATCTTCACAGCAAAATGCGTCCCCTTTTTATTTTTCTAGCGCTCCTTACCAAAATTTTCTGATTCAAAACCTAAATTCGGTAACTAATTCATTTATTGCGGTACATTGACCATTAGGGCATATAATGAATGAATTATTTATATTTTAACCAAAATATATTTAATATGGATAACTGTTAAAAAATTTATTTACATGAGTTCTGGATAACACCATTAATTGTTTTAGGACTGATAGAGAAGTTCGCATGTGAGGAGGAATTATTTAAAGAACACAATGAGATTAATCGTTATAAGAATACATAATACAGAAATGATTAATGACGTATTTACAATGTCTGACAACACACACACACACACACACACACACACACACACACACCCATTCATTAAATAATTCAGATGAATGTATACTACAAAAATGAATTAATATCTGACTTTAGAAGATGAACCAAATCACCAGGCGTTCTGCCTGGCTCAGCGGCTATTACCGATCTGTTTTAATAGTAGTCATAACAAATTCAGCCTTGAATAGTCTGTACTATGAATAGTCTGTTCGCCTCTTTTGTTCCACAAATTCTTTGGGAAATGTTGAATAAATTCCCCTTTTTCTCTTCCCAATGTTCAAAACAACTTCGTTTCGTGTTTGCAGATCTCTCTACCGTATAATTTGCGTGGGATCATAGAGCTCATTTTAACCACAAACCAATGAAAGCCAATAATCCCTGCTGGCAGAGTCATATTATTGTGAAGAGTGTTGTCAGAAGCATAATTTTTTATAGCCTATATGGAGGGGTTCGCGGGCTACATCCCTCTAAATGTAGTTTTATATGCTCATTTAGCGCTCATAATATTTTAGAAATTATTTAAAACAAGTAGATCTATTTGAAATCGGGTATTTAGCATTATCATGGGGACAATATTTACACTTCGAAATTCACACTTGTATTTTATTAAAAAAAGGAACACTTTTAAATATCATAAATCTGAAATTTTTTTAGCTCGGTCGCTCTGCAACCTCGACTATGTCAAGACAAGTTTGGAACCAAATATACCCTGCTGGAGCACAAACGATGTGTGAGGGAGTCTTTGTCGAAAATCAGACGCATTGGTGTAGTTGTGAAGCCAGGGATGGTGTGGGTGGCCTTAGTGCCATATAGCAACAAAAATCCACAGCAAAATGCGTCCCCTTTTTTATTTTCTAGCGCTCCTATACCAAAAAATTTTCTGATCAAAACCTAAATTCGGTAACTAATTCATTTATTGCGGTACATTGACCATCATAGGGCATATAATGAATGAATTAATTTATATTTTAACCAAATATATTTAATATGGATAACTGTTAAAAATTTATTTTACATGAGTTCTAGATAACACCATAATTGTTTTAGGACTGATAGAGAAGCTTCGCATGTGAGAGATGGAATTATTTTAAAGAACACAATGAGATTAATCGTTATAAGAATACATAATACAGAAATGATTAATGACCGTATTTACAATGTCTGACACCAACACACACACAGACACACCCTTCATTAAACCTTCAGATGGAATGTATACTACACCAATTGAATTAATTTCTGACTTTAGAACGATGAACCAACATGACCAGGGCCCATATTGATAAAACGCTCCATAAATCAGTGCCAACTAGGCAGCCTTAGCTAAAAGATAAATCCCCTTCTTTCAAACTAGCTATCAAGTAACTTTCTCATTTGATATAAAGGCAACAATACAATAGATCATATTTTGCATGAGTAACTACAGCCATGCTGCAGGTATTCAAAATTATTCTATAGACACTCAGATGACCAAAACATGTGAACTGCACTAGAAATATGCAAACCCCTCCCACACGCGGACACACAAACATAATACATTGCAATTTCTTTGTTCATGCATACTTTCCTGTATTATATAAAGAGGGTTTGTCTAGCACCATGTTTGCTCCCAATAATTAGGGGAGACCGGGGACAATTGTATTCAATTTGATTGAATGATTGCTTTGTTTGTTCGTTTGATTGTTTGATTGATGGATTGATTTATTAATTGATCGATTGATTGAATGGAGGATTAATAGATTGACCATTTTGAATGGTTGATCGTTTGATTAATGCATTTGTTTCTTTGAATGATTGATCGATTAATTTTTGATTGATTGCTCAAATGATTGATTAAATCGTTGGAAGAATCATAGGAAATCTACTCAAAAGACTAACATAATTATTGACCAGTGAAAAGTAACAATCAATCCGAATGGGAGTATCTGATTCAGAATAATGATTCAGAATAAATAATACCCTTTAAATTTAACCAAAGTTTTTTTTTTCTTTTTTTTTTTTGTTTTTTTTGAACCTACGACAAGAACTTTCCTTGTTCGCTGAAGCATGAACGAAACAAATAAACAAAGCAATCAATCAATCAATCATATAAACAATCAATTAAACAACCAACCAAATCCCTTTCTTATGGGTTGACAAAAAAAAAGTTTAAAGGAATATTTATTGTAAAAAGATAACATATTAAAATGAAAACAAAACAATTAAAGTAAATAAATAGCTTTGAAAGTGATTTTCAAATCATAATTCGGAAAAAAAAATGGCAAAGATTAAAAAAAAAAAATTAGAGGAAGACTGCTGATTAGCAAGAAATCTGATGATCGTAATTCTCAATTTTTCCATTTGTGCGCAAGCCGTTTTTTGAGCCCCCGACAAAAACGTTCTGTGTGTACTCAAGCATGAACGAAACTCATTATTTTTAATTGCATTTGAAAGATAAGACTTCAGAGCATCTATTAACATACAAATATAGAAATCATGATTTGAAACAAAATTTTGGCAGACTTTTCAAAACTGTCCCGTTTTTATTGATACGCACTGTATATGTTTTGGGTCATTTTAAAACATTTTATGTCCAGTATTTCAGTCCAAATGTTGCTAAAGTACTAAAAAATACATTGTGCAACCAATATACTTTACAATATTATTGAAAAGTCTTCTTTTGAATTCAGAAATTAGGCAAAATATCCAAAAAATGGCAAAAATATGATTTTACACTAATTTATTGGATTATTGAAAAAATAAGATATCTCCGTTGAAAATGATCCGATCAATGTGAAATTTTGCATGAACGTTTAGACACATAGGCCTATAAATTATAGCGCTGCATTGTTCGTTTGTATTTTGAAGTATAAATCTATTAATTATTCATTTTTAAGCAAATTACGTGTGTGTTTACATATTTATCAATATTTAGCTTTTAAAAAATTGTGATGAAGTCCAATCTCCTTTGAAAAGTTGCTGAATATAATAATCAATAACATTTTGGTAAAAAGTTTGAAGTTTTAATGGAATTCTTGTGTATTCTTTTGATTTATTACTTTCTTTTGTCTTCTATTATTTTTATTTTTATGTATTTCTTAATGTTTTTGGCTCTTTTATGTTTCGGAAATGTACCTTGGCTATCATGGCTATCTTAAATTCTATTTAGGTCTAACATGCAATAATGCAATGTTGTATCACCTATACCAACACAATGGGCAATTTTTTTTTGCAATAGTTGCACTACACTTTAAAGGAAAAGACATTACCAAAAGGCATATTTTGGGGTCGGCAGCGATTGTGCAGCAGTCATTGATGTTTTAGAGATGTTGAATTGACCGAGAACCCTCCCCCAGTCAGAATAGTCATATAATTCAGTCTTTATATAAAAAGCAATTAAATAAGGAACTATTTTTTGTCACGTAATTAGGAAAGTTCAAAAATACCCCCCAAAAAATCAATTATTGCCCATATGTGTACTAAATGCACATTTCCCCTAAAAGGCCTTCATCTTGGATATCTTGAAATCAATCAAGGTACATTTCTGAAACATAAAAGAGGAAAAAACATTAAGAAATACATTAGTAAAACAAAAACAATTAAAGACATTAGAAAGTATTAAAACAAAAGAATACAAAGGAATTCACAAGAAATTCCATTTTTGTAAACACAATGGCCCGAATTCACAAAGGAGGATTCTGCAAAACCCACGGATCCACGGATCCGTGGGTTTTTTAATCGACGGATCCACGGATCCACCAGTGTGATTCACCAACAAATGACTCAAATTATGACGTATTATGACGGTGTGGATCTGTGGATTCAGTCGAGTCCACCTTTGTGAATACCAAATTGAAAATCCTAGGTTAAACCCAGGGTTGAAACCATGGATTTTGCAGAATCCACCTTTGTGAATTCGGGCATATGTTGTTGACTTTTATACAGCAGTTTTTAACAAGAAATTGGGCTTCATAGCAATTTTTAAAACAAAATATTGATAAATGTGTAAAAATAGACCTTAATTTGCATAGATTATAATAATTAATAAGTTGTTGCCTCAAAAATATAAAAAAAAAATAGTACAGGGATGTATTTTAAATGTTCCTCAACATCCATGCAAAATTTTACACCGATCGGACCATTACTGGCCGAGATATCTTATTTTTTTAATAATTGAATAAATTTAATATAGTGCAAAATCATGTTTTTGCCATTTGTGCCTAATTTCTGAATTCCAAGGAGACTTTATTCAATAATTGTGAAGTATATTTGTTGCACAATGTATTTTTAGAACTTTTACATCATTTGGACTGAAATACTGGACATAAAATGCCTTAGAATGATCCAAGACATAGCTGACATCAGGTCTACCCAAACTTTTGGAGGGCAGTGTATTTCTAAGACCTCTCTCTCTCTCTCTTTTCTTGATATTTATGACCAAGACCCGTCTCCTTATTTCTTATATTCACACTATACATTCTTGACACCACCCTCAAACCCCTCTTTCTCTCTTCATGATTGTATCGTAGAACGACCCTTCTCCTCTATTATTGAATTCATATATCTTGTTACTATAAGACCTCTCTCTCTCTCCCCCCCCCCCTCCTCCCCTTCTCTCTGATTTTTTTTAATTATTATTATTCATAGTTATATTTAAAAGCGCTCTCTTTTTGTTTAGTGTATATGAAGACATTATACACCACTTTTGCATGAAATCATTTGCACTTTATTTCCTGCTTAAAGGGAAGGTCTGGACCCAAAATAAGTTGTTTATAGAGAAGCAGAAAAATTAGAAAAACAGATTAAAACAAGTTTGAAGAAAATCAGACAAATAATTAGAAAGTTATGAATAAATCGTTGGAATTTCTTTATGATGCACAAAAAAAAATTGTTCGCTATAAAACTTGGCAACACATGTGATGTCATAGGGACACAACGTGCCATGCATTGTTTTATGATAAATTTTCACTTTATTTGTTAAGAAGCTGTTTTCCTCATAACGTTGACCATTATTTTGATGGCAATAAGTTATTGCATCTATGTATTTTCATAAAATGAGAATTATATTGACATTTCAAAAGAAAAGCGATATTTTTCACAAAATTCAACATTCTTGAAAATCTTTTTTCTATAGGCCTGCTGAAAACCTACTTAAAATCTCTATTTTGGGGATTTATAGATGGCATACTGATTTTACAAATTTGTATAGATGCATTAACATATTGCTAACAATATATCTTGGCCAAAGTTATGATGAAAACAGTTTCTTAACAAATAAAATAAAAATTTATCATAAAACCATAGAGAAAATGCATGGAAAGTTGTACCCTGTGACATCACAGCTTTGTGACAATCACTTGCGAATTCGGTATAGCGATCAATTTTTTGTGCATATCATAAAGATATTCATAACTTTCTTTATATTAGTCCAATTTTCTTCAAACTTTTTTATTCTGTTTTTCTAATTTTTCTGCTTTTTTTAAAAGCAACTTATTTTGGGTCCGGCAGACCTTCCCTTTAACATGCAAA
>CALNVZ010002196.1:34541-47327 GCA_940671915.1 Paracentrotus lividus | reverse complement strand
CAATTTTACAAATATTTTAGTTTTTTTTTTTTTTTCCAGTATTGAGCATTGTTCAAAGTTTAACTCAATGCATCCCAAAATAGCGACTGAATCCTTCGCTATTTAAATTATTTCAAGAAAGAAAAACAAGAAACGTCTCAATCATTTTTCCCCAAATTTTTGTGATATATCATGTCTCGCCGAGATAGGCTTGTTGTATTCTCGATCTGTTCAATAAATGCAAGCGCACATACTGGCGGTCGCATCGCGGTACTACTAGGATGCATGGACTAATGGTTTGCGTGGAACTAAGGTAGCCTGAGGGTCTACCATACATGTAGTAGGAATGGAAATTAAAACGTTGTGGTCAAAATCAGAGCTAGAAAAAAGTTTATTTTAAGGCATTTGCCTAGGCTAAAGATACTCATTTTATCAGAGGCATGCTTTAAATGAATCGATTAATTTGTTTTTTAGCAGGCCCGAGATTTCTAGCCTAAGTAAAAAAAAGTGTCGTAGACAGTTAGTGGTCCTCACCAACTGACTGTCAATTCAAAGACCGCGGGTTTGATTTCCCGCACTGACACTTATGTTCCTTGAGCAAGGCATTTTATCTACCATGCTTAACCCACCCCGATCGGCCGAGGTGATAAAATGGGTAAACATCGGTCAAGATACAGCTGCACACCAAACAGTTAGTCAGTAGGATGGGGGGGTCCGTTGTCGGCGGAAACTAACAAAAATTGAAGCCTGCTTGTTTTGTCTCAGGATTAAAGCAAAAATATATGTTAAATGATGTTATCATTCATCAATATTTGTAATGTGTAGAATATTTTTTATCACTTTTGTTCCAAAAACTTACAAAAAGATTGCTTGTAAACTTTTCAAATGGCTGGTCAAAATCGTCTGTTCCGGATAAACAACCTTCCCGGACATAACATTTGTACAGCAACTGGGTATACTGTTAAAATGGCTGTCTGTCGGCCCTCGTTTGGTTGATGAGGAAAACTTCTCAATATAATTGGCGGGGCGTATCCAAGGATTTCCCAATAGGGGGGGGGTGGGGGCGCAAAGGAAATTTTTATCGCGTCAGGGGAAGGGGGAGGGAGTTTTAATATTCATATTGTAATGAAATTCCAATTTTTTTTCATTATTCTTAAAAAGGTTACAATAGTTTCTATACCTAGACAATGTATGTTTGCGTAGAAACCCTATTTATGTGGTGCATTATATACCCTTCTGAATTGGAATCTGCGAGCGCGGAAAACGAGAGTCGAAAATGTTGAGGTTTTTAAAAGTTATATGAAATAAATAAAGGGGAATTTTCTAGTACTTAGAAAATGGTAGATTAATTGTGTATAATAGACCCAATTTAGTATCTCGGAGCGCGAAGGCGCGAGCTGAAAATTTTAAAGGTAAAAATTTGGAGTTATTATTTGTGCATTATGATTTGGTATCAGCCGGAGCGGCGAAGCGCGGCCGAAAATTTGGGGTTTTAAAATTTTTTTAAAGGTAAAATTTATGAATATTATTGTGCATTTGATTTGGGTGTCAGCCGGAGCGGCGAAGTGCGAGCCCGAAAATTTGGGGTTTAAGAATTTTTTTTAAGGTAAAAATTTAGAGTTATTATTGTGCATTTGATTTGATATCAGCGAGCCGCGAAGCGCGAAGCAAAAATTTGGGGTTTCAAAAAGTATTTTTGAATTAATAAAAGGGGGTACTTTTCTAAATAAAACCATGAGGCCACTATGTTTCCCAGGAGGCCGAGGGGCCCAGGAGGGCAGAGTGGTCAAGAAGGCCTCTTTTCTTGTGAAATTTTTGAAACTTTAGTTTTAAAATATTTTTAACTTTTCGTCACTAATGTATTTTTTTTTCTTAAAAAAAAGGGCGTTTGAGCAATTTATTGCAAAAATACAATATGAGAAAGTCGGCCTCGATGGGCCCTGCCACATTAGAATGCGCTTAGTTATGGTCGTTTAGAACCAAATAAATGGCCCTATTTCTGGCTTTTTATTGAATAAAGTTGGGCGAAAATTGTACCAAGCATCGAGGCCTTATTCCCTTCTCTTTCTTTCTTTTTCCTTCTTTTCTTTCCCTTTTTCCTTTCTTTTCTCCCTTTTTTCTTCTCCTCCTTTTTTTTTTTTTTTAAGTCGGCCCAATGGGGGGGGGCGCGCGCCTGTTGCGCGCCCCCCCCTGGATACGCTCTGAATTTAGCGAAACCAGCTTTAAACCTACCTCAAAATAAATTAAAATAATCTAACAGTCCTCATTGCAATATAATTCTCTTTCCATTAGGTTTTTAAAATTTTGTTTAGCTAGAATTTTTAAGACTCTTTTGGATATGCCACCCGTTGACTTGGCTGTAGGTGCTCGAAGACACTTTTCTGCAATTGATTTCCATTGGAAGAAAAACTGCTGCAAATAAGGTACTTCCCAGTGCAAGGTCAATTAATGAATTGACCATTGCATAAGTGTAGTGGTACCGCGGTAGGCATTACGCGATTGCTATGTGGTTTCACTTTAGCATGTGCGCGCCTAACAGGCGACCAGCTGGAATAACCCGCTCAGGGAGGTGGAGATTGTGCACTGTAAAAAGTTGCGGGATCGTTAAAAAATTGAAAATCCAATGAACCGGGGTAATTAAGGCGGCTGTGTATAGTTTTACTATAGAGGCGCACTAAATGCTAAGTTACGTGTTGGGTAACTTTACCAAAGGATGAAATAGTTGCCATTAATTTGGCTGACATTCTTTGCCAGTTTGGCCATATTGCCAGACGTCTTGAATGATACAAAAGTTTTCACGGAATCTTCCATTCCGGGTAACACGATCAGCCTCCGTTTCGACGGGGAATGTAGTCAGTAGAACATATTTTGGGGGTGAATTGGTTTTGAAAATTAATGAAATATCTAATAGGGCCTAGTCTAGGATGGGGTGGGTGTCAGGGACACTTAACAAGAAAATAAAGCTTGGTTTTTTTTTGTCTCGGGGTTTGAAGGCCAAAATATTGCATTGAAACTGCTTTTCATTCATCAATATTTTGATCTTCATGGCACAATAGTTTTCGCTATTATTCATTGAGATGTAACAGTTAGGATCTAGGTTTTTAGAAGGCGCAGAATATTTTTTTGACGTCCTGCCGAGGGGTTTCGTTCAGAGAGACGAAATATTCATCTGATTTTGTTGTTGTGTGTTGTTTTTGTGGTTTTTAATGTGTTGTAACGCCCTATGAAACAGTCCAATGTGATCAATATTGGAATTCAATGAATATTTGCCCCTCCCACAAACATGATCATTGTGCACGTACAGCCGTACAGCTGAACGTGAAATTGCAAACTGCCGTACGTTAAGATTGCGGCATTGTTATGGGCATGGCAGTACATGAAACCGTCATAAATCGAATTGGAGCTGGCTAAAAATGATTTGGAGCAGAAATATCAAACTTCAAAATTCAATCAACTTTATTGGCTATGGTAGTGGTTGCCCTTTGACATTGAGATTGCTTTAAAAAGTTAAAGGATGGCAAATTTTCCAGATTAATTCCAAATGATAAATTTAATAATATTAGATGATCAATTTTCGTAGGATTATAATAATAATGACATTATATATAATAATAGTAATTATAATAATAATTGATTTGGTATTGCTGGATACTGGGATACATGAAATATTGTTCTTCACGCTGAAGAAAACAGATTTGTTCGACTCATCCAATATTTTTTCTTCACTTCTTACAATAATTTTCTACGTATTCTAACTCTAAGGTCTCCAATATTTCTCCTAAACATTTTGTGGCCTAATAAACTACAGAAGAATTGCTTGAAAAGCCTTTCAAATGGTTGGTGAAAATTGAGTGGGTCCCTTGATACCCACCTGTCCTGACACCCAATAACTGGGTAATAGAATGACACAAAATTTTTTCATCATATTGACTAAGTAAATACGCATCTTATTACCAAGATCGCTGGTTGTTTTTCAACTGTAAATGGGGGGTGGTGGAAGTATAGCCCGTTCGCCTAACGGCAACTGGGCTGTGTAGTTACAATTCCGTGCACTAGGGCAACGCCAAGGTGCTCTGGCCTTGTGCTTTAAGCTTTTACCTTTTGCGCCAGAATATATCGCAGTAACGTGCTCGGGGTCACACCGCGATGGTTTTTGAAATGCGCCCGCATTGGAGAATTTCGTGTTATCACCACCCGAAACGCCATTTGCGAAAAGAATGAAAGGAACACAGAATTCTAATTTTAAGCCTAATTTGTGATCACTCTACCGGTATGGTACAGTGTTAATATCAGCCATTCTCGTGTCGCCATTGCTTAAAATTTTAAAATATAACCATAAAAAAATATAGTACTTTTTGGCTACAGTAATGCCCTAAAGTTAAATGTTACGTTTTTACAAACACTTTCCAAACCTTGTCCCGATTCACTTTTGTGTGTAAGGTTTAATCTGAACTGTGTAACCAGGTAACATTAACCTTTAGGGGCGGTTAAGCTGGTAGGCATAACATATTCAATGGTATATATATGGAATTTTTCATCACTTTTAAATTATATCTTCAAACAACTGAGTTACAACCCACCCTCAAAGAAGACAACAAATTTTGATTCAAAAAGTTATGTTTTTTTGGTAATGATTTTAGATAATGCTATTTAAAACCTGTTCCATAATGGGTTGGAGTGGAATTCATAAAATTTTATTATTGTTTTATTTTATACCATCTTGTCCTTATCACATTTGTTTCCTTCATTTATGTGAACTGAGCTTGACAATATTTTTCAAATTGAAAACACCGATCCGCTGCGAAATATTTCATGCGAAGTCACAAATACATCCATATATTAGTTCAAACTTTAAAAAGTAAGGAAGAGTGTATGATTTGTAGTTGAATGAAGTAAAGGGAGGCTTAGGGTCCTCAATCCAATACCGACCAAAGAAATTCAAATGTAGAAACCCCTTCAATTTGTGAAAACATCCTAAAGCAACTGTCCACAATGAGTCAGCATTAAGGGTTTCTTAGGGTCTGGTCACACGACTCACATTTTACAAACAGCAAGTTTGGGAAATAATTAATATTGATTTAGGATTTTGTTGAAAAGAAATAAAATCCTGCCTTCAAATAAGTCCTTTTTAAAAAAAATGTACTAATTATCAAAATTAAAGATAACAATTTTGGATGTTTTTGGCCGAATAATGGAGAAAGTAGAAATGTAAAATTTTTACATTGGATTTTTTTGGTTAAAATTAATTGGATTTCAAAATCCAACCCCATAAGATTATCTGCTTGCAGTGTTTAATCAAATCTATTCTTAAAAACTTGGCATCCTAGTAGGAAATATACATGATATAATGTCTTCAAAGTTTCATACCTTCATCTTAGGATAATTTTCTGAGTTGTCAAAATTTATATTCCATAGGTTTTATATTTGCTTTTTCTACAATTGTATAAATTCTGGTTGTTACATACAATTACACACAGTCATGTGCAATCACCATTTTGCATTGCATGTTCCAAGAACCTTTCAAATCTATCTTTATGAAATAAATTTCTTAATTTTTTTAAGTTGAATACTGAATACAACTGACTAATAATATTTTTGGTTTTGGTTGATTGTGGCCATTCTACTATATGTGATCATGAAGTAATCCATTTCAAACTTTTAGTCCAAAATGACACCGGTCACAGCGAGATCACAGTAACACTGCTTTTGTGTCACGCGATCACATTTATGAAATGGGAAATAGACTTAACAACTGGAGCCAAAGGTTTATTTCAACTTTTAACCAGGTCCATTGTTAAAAATTATCTCCAGAAAATTTCATGTACATGTACATCTGGATAATAGTCAGGCGGCAGCCAGCTCCGATTTTTGGTTAGCTGAATTTTGAGGTACCGAGTTAGTAAAGTATTGGGAATCAAATTATGGGGAGGCAATCCCACAATTTACTAAAACCCATCCCCAACTCTGGCAGTGGCATTCTTCTTCTGCCTGGCATAAAGGGTCCTACAGGCTTTGGGGGCGGTGTCCAGCAAAATGAGTGCCACCATTTTACAAAAAAATTCTATTTTGAAATAAAATACGCAGAATTCATTTTCTAAACACAACTAAACTTTGATGTCAAAAATTAAAGAGTATTAATTGTCTTAACGACGCTTGTGTATTTTGAAATCATACTGAAATTGAAAAATGGTTGAGTGTGTGAGTTTTATGAAGAAATGTTTTTTTCTTTTACACTTTTTTAAGAAAAATATTTTTTTTTTTTCTTTTTTTTCATATAATTTTTAAATAAATAGTTGTTAAAACATTTTGGATGTTTGTAACTTTTTTCTAAAAACTAGCCCCACCTACGTGAATGTGAATGATGTGCTTTAAAAAAGAAGGGAGTTTATATCTTATATCCGGATAAAGAATTGTGAAATTAGAGATAGTCAGGAACGCAATACAAGTGTGTCTCCACAAAAATGCCCTAATTGGCACTTTAGATGGGTATAATATAAAAATTATTTACAAACTATAAATTGTTTATTACTTCTAACAAAAAACTTCTCTAGACACCCGTAAACTCCTTTTCATTCTAGCAAAATGGATTCATATGTTATGATCATAATGGTCAATAATCACACAAAGATATGATCATTTTCTCATCACAGCCGACAACCTGAAGGAACCGTTCGCCTCCATGTTTTGTATTCAGAGTAGCCGGGTATTATTTTTACAGAATAAAGAAACCCAAGTTTGAATCATTAATGATTTGCAAAATATTTCAATTAGTGATTATGAAGTTATATCAATGTAAAAGTGCAACTCATTACCATTATAATGATTATGTCTTCTCAGGCTCACCAATAGCTCGCATCGCTGGAACCCAGTTCGGTTTCTAAAAAGTCTTGCAAAATTGTGAGTACAACTACTTTCGTCTCTTTCTTTGAGAATGCCTTTATTCAAAATACTAGAGGAAACCTTAATAACTTTTTTGATCAATCAATGAGGCAATGAAAGTGAAGCACTTAAACAATTTCGCAAGACTTTTTTTCTATCCAGAACCAATGAAGGGGTTTGCGGCGATGCCGTAAATTATTGGGTAAGCTTTGAAAAGGCACATCCAAATTCAGAATTGGTAATGAGTTGCACTTTTAACAGTGAATTATAGAATTTTATAAATACATGTAACTAAGTACTACTGAAAATATTTTTTCAAAGTTTTAATGGTCAACTTGGGGTTTCTTTCTTCAATCAACAATCCGGTTACTTTTACTCAATTAACAAACTTGGGTGGAGAGGTATCTCGATGTTGTTAAAAATGACAAAATGCTTCATTATCTTTTTAGGGGAATTTCCTTTGGTTCATATAATCACAGTAAAATTTTATTCCAGTTGTAGAAAACGAATGGGTAAGTTTTAACGGGGGTGTAGGAAGGTTTATAAAACATATTAGTTTTGGTAATTTTTAAATTTTAGAAAACATCCCGAGAACGGTGGAATATTTCTGCCTAATACAGTAAGTGAATGTAAATTTTCCTTACCTGTCTCACTAACGTTAATGTCTATTCCTATTAAATACTGTATGTGCGTGGACTACCGTTCAGTTTTGTGGAAGAAAATTGACACGGTCGCGTAATCGACTCCAGCTGGCGCATTCCCTACATATTTCTGTCATAATTTTTTCTAGAAATGTTCCTTAGAATATATTACATTCATTGGAGGTAACAAAAATTGGCATAATCTGGTTATAAGTCACCAGTCCATTCACTCCCGTTCATTTCGTCAGTGGCGGAGACATCGTTCCACACCATTGACTTTGTACACAGTGAGCGAGCAGAGAGGAGACAAATTGGCGGATATAGCCCAAAAATTGATAAAAATATAAAATTATTTTAGTGTAGATCTAAGCAGTTGAAAACTATGTGCGTGGACTAAGGACAGGTACCTCCATCATATACGTACGGTACTACAGCCAGCCACGTCGCTTTCGGCAACGGTAGCCAGGCCCAGCCCGCGTTGCTGCGCCTCTCGCCGCTGTCGGAGCTGGCTGGGCCGGGCCGCAGCGGGGCCGAGTAACATTTCTGATGGTAGTTTTGACTCAGACCTAAACCTAATTACATTTGAAAGTCCAAGTAAACTTACCTGTAAGTACCTCTAGGCCTACATTGAAACAAGTCGCCATGATGAGCACCACAATTCAGCTGAACCAAGGAAATCGAGACGAATTTCCACGTACTTTTCAGTTCACGCATGACGTGTTGCGTAATCGTGCAGCTAGCTCGCGAGCTCGGCCCGCGCGGCGCGTACGTACGGCGAGAGCGCACGCACAAAGGCTAGGCCACAGTATAATTCTGACTGAAATTATAATTTAACACATGCGCTGCATGCTAGTACACCCACATGAAAACATTTAGGAGCACACACGCTAAATTACAAAAGTTTTCAGTATTCTACTGTCAATTTCTGTAATATCAGGGCATTACGATACTTCTGAGTGTTCACTGATATCATTTTATAATATATATTACGACATTATGTAATTCATCAGTATAACACTGATATAAAATCATAATTTCTTACAGTATTGTACTGAAACCTATTTGAGAAACAGGTGAAATCGCATGCGACTCGCTCGACATACGTTACTACTAGTATAGTATACAAACCATGCATGCGTAGGCCTATGCATCGAATCATCTATTATAGCCTATTTCTTTTGTATTTACTTCTTTGTCATTGAGATCAGATAAATTAGGGAGAGAGAAGGGAGACTCCCTGGATAAACCTTCATGAAAAAAGCCTTTGCATGTTAAAGGGAAGGTCTGGACCCAAAATAAGTTGCTTTTATAAAAAGCAGAAAAATTAGTAAAACAGAATAAAAAAAGTTTGAAGAAAATTGGACTAATATCAGGCACGTAACTAGGATTTTTACGGGAGGGTTCGAAATCTGCAAAAGTGGACCACAAGGTACATCAAAATTTTTTCACGTCAACGCTGGCCGCGCGATAAGCGGGGGGGGGGGGGGGAGGATAGGTGTTCAAAATTTTCTGCCTTCTGCCCCCAAGAAGAGTACCATATATTAGCTATAGGGGTAGAGGCTAGATCGCCCCAAAGAAATTGATAAGAACAAACAAAAAAAACATTTTATCCATTTTTTTTTTTTTTTTTGTAAAGCGGACCTCTGGTCGCCAGCGGGGGGGGGAGGGGGGTTTCATTCGAACCCCCCTGGGTTACGGGCCTGAATATAAAGAAAGTTATGAATATGCACAACAAAAATTATCGCTATAACGAATTCGCAAGTGATTGTCACAAAAGCTGTGATGTCACAGGGTACAACTTTCCATGCATTTTCTTTATGGTTTTTATGATAAATTTTTACTTTATTTGTTAAGAAACTGTTTTCTCTTAACTTTGGCCAAGATATATTGATAGCAATATGTTATTGCATCTATACAAAATTGAAAATCAGTATGCCATCTATAAATCCCCAAAATAGAGCTTTTAAGTAGTTTTAAGTAGGCCTATAGAAAAAAGATTTTCAAAGAATGTTGAATTTCGTGAAAAATGTCGCTTTTCTTTGAAATGTCATTATAATTCTTCATTTTATGAAAATACATAGATGCAATAACTTATTGCCATCAAATATAATGGCCAACGTTATGAGGAAAACAGCTTCTTAACAAATAAAGTGAAAATTTATCATTAAAACAATGCATGACAAGTTGTGCCCCTATGAATCACAGGTGTTGCCAAGTTTGGTATAGCGAACAATGCATCATAAAGAAATTCCAACGATTTATTCATAACTTTCTTATTATTTGTCCGATTTTCTTCAAACTTGTTTTAATCTGTTTTTCTATTTTTCTGCTTCTCTATAAGCAACTTATTTTGGGTCCAGACCTTCCCTTTAAGCAGTAAATAAAGTGCAAATGATTTCATGCAAAAGTGGTGTATAATGTCTTCATATACACTAAACAAAAAGAGAGCGCTTTTTAAATATAACTATGAAATAATAATATTTTAAAAAAAATCATAGAGAGAAGGGAGGGAGGGAGGGGGGAGAGAGAGCGAGAGAGGTCTTATAGTAACAAGATAGTCGTCTGTTGGGAGCCAGAAGGCGTTATTGCATCTTATAGATGTTCGCGTTGAGAGCCAGAAGGGCGCTATTACTGTACAAAGTCAATTGGTAATAGCGCCCTTCTGGCTCCAAACGGAACATCCTTGATCTGCAATAGCGCCCTTCTGGCTCCAAACGACGATATATGAATTCAATAAATTAGGAGGAGAGGGGTCGTTCTACGATACAATCATGAAGAGAGAAAGAGGGTTTTGTAGAGGTGGTGTCAAGAATGTATAGAGTTCGGAATGTAAGAAATAAGGAGAGGGTCTTGGTCACAAATATCAAGAAAAGAGAGAGAGCGGAAGAGAGAGAGGTCTTAGAAATCACTGCCCTCCAAAAGTTTGGGTACACCTGATGTCAGCTATGTCTTGGGATCATTCTAAGGAATTTTATGTCCAGTATTTAGTCCAAATGATGTAAAAGTTCTAAAAATACATTGTGCAACCAATTATACTTCACAATTATTGAACAAAGTCTCCTTGGAATTTAGAAATTAGGCACAATATGCATAAAAAATGGCAAAAACATGATTTGCACATATATTAATTTATTCAATTATTGAAAAAATAAGATATCTCGGCCAGTAATGCGTCGATCAGTGTAAAATTTTGCATGGATGTTGAGGAACATTTATAAATACATCCCTGTCACTATTTGTTATATATTTGAGGCAACAACTTATTAATTATTAAAATTTTATGCAAAATTAAGGTCTATTTTTACTCATTTTATCAATATTTTGTTTAAAAAATTGGTAGTGGAGCCCAATTCTTGTTAAAAACTGCTGTATAAAACAACAACATAGGCCTCGAATTCACAAAGGTTGGATTCTGCAAAGAATCCATAGTTTCAACCCTGGGTATTAATTAGTTGGAACCTAGGATTTCAATTTGGTATTCACAAAGGTGGACTCGACTGAATCCACAGATCCACACCGTCATAGTACGTCAAATTTGGGTCAACTGTTGGTGAATCACACTGGTGGATCCGTGAATCCGTCGATTAAAAAACCCACGGATCCGTGAATCCGGTGGTTTTGCAGAATGCTCCTTTGTGATAATTCCGGGCCATTGTGTTTACAAAAATGGAATTTTTTGTGAATTCCTTTGTATTCTTTTGTTTTAATACTATTTTCTAATGTCTTTAATGTTATTGTTTTACTAATGTATTTCTTACTGTTTTTGCTCTTTTATGTTTCAGATAATGTACATTGATATTAAGATATTCCAAGATGAAGGCCCTTTTAGGGGGAAATGTGCTTTAGTACACATATGGGCAATAATTGATTTTTTTTTGTTGGTATTTTTGAACTTTCCTAATTGCATGACAAAAAATAGTTCCTTATTTAATTGCTTTTAATATAAAGACTGAATTATATGACTATTCTGACTGGGGGAGCTAGGTTCTCGGTCAATTCAACATCTATAAAACATCAATGACTGCTGCACAATCGCTGCCGACCCCCAAAAAATGCCTTTTGGTGATGTTTTTTCCTTTAAAGTGTAGTGCAACTATTGCAAAACAAATTGCCCATTGTGTTGCTATAGGTGATACTACATTGCATTATTGCATGTCAGACCTAAATAGAATTTAAGATAGCCATGATAGCCAAGGTACATTTCCGAAACATAAAGAGCCAAAAACATTAAGAAATACATAAAAATAAAAATAATAGAAGACAAAAGAAAGTAATAAAACAAAAGAATACACAAGAATTCCATTAAAACTTCAAACTTTTTACCAAAATGTTATTGATTATTATATTCAGCAACTTTTGAAAGGAGATTGGACTTCATAACAATTTGTTAAAGCTAAATATTGATAAATATGTAAAAACACACTTAATTTGCTTAAGGTGCCCTCACACTACGGCGTGTTGAGCTAACGTTTGACCAGCGTTCTTGGAATTTGGTGTGTATGTTCGAAAACGTTGCTACTCGTTAACCATACGCAATTAGTCGTTGTCTGAACGCAAATGTACGCTGAGATAAATTCATAATTTATTACACGTTCACAGTTTTTAGCGTTTTCTAGCGCGTAACAACGCACTTATCAATAGGTTCTGTATGCGCTGGGCATTAGCAGTGTGAACGTTATGCGCGTTGGATGTTCGTTCCCTTGTCGTTCTCTATTCGTTCCCTCGTCGTTCTCTGGTCGTCCAGACGCGTCTAATCTATCTCGGTAATTTTTTTTTCAATTATGGTGTATTACTATTCTTTTCATTTTTTAATCAATATCTTTGAATGCATCGATTTTTCCTCCTCAATTAAAATTTTAAAAAATAATAACAATGATATTAAATCTTCCTATTATGTCGGAGAAGAGATTATGGGATAATCAATCGACATGTAATTCAATATAAATGTGGTCTCTCTCTTAATCTTATTTCATTTGGGAATTAGCTTATAATTATATTTATGTATATTATCAATAATAACTTGAATGCTGGGCAAGCGCCTTTCAGAGTCGCCTACTAGCCTGGTAAAAAGTTAGTTAACATTAAAAGCCGCTTATAAAACACCGGAGTAGGATACATGTATAAAGTGATACATAAATGTAACTATTATTAGTAAATACTCTAACATGCCAATGAAGTATGTTTTAGGAAAGATTTTCGTCAAGTGGTAATTATGTAATTTAGAAAACAAACCTTCATATTTTGGGTTAAGGAAAAAAAAATTATTATGATGTATCTGGAATAGGTG